>JAKTYL010000035.1:0-113513 GCA_030578715.1 Magnusiomyces tetraspermus
AAAAAAAAAAAAAAAAAAATCACTCGGGAAAGACTTTTTTTTGTTTAATTCTTTAGTTTTATCAGCTTGTCGAATGTTTTCTTTATTCACATTGTCGTTTGATCACTCTTTAGGTAAGAAATTTGACTGAAAAAAAGAAAAGAGACAAAAAGACGGAAATGGAGTCAAGGTTTTTTGGGCCTGTAGAATGACAAAAATGGATTGTAATTGCCACCGTAAGCTCGGTTTTCTTTATTGTTTTTTCATCTGAATTTCGAGTTGATGATGATGTATTTGAGAGTATGACGCAAAGCAGTAACTACGCATGTTTGATTTTCAATGAGTACTTGCCATGGTAGCAATTTTGTTAAAAAGTTAAATGATCCAACGTATTAAAAGTAATTTGAAGAAACCTAATACCCAGTTTTTGAAAATAAAAAGTAACAAACTTGATAAATATATACTTGTACTATGCTTGATTCTTGGCTGCTTACGACTTTGGCCAACATGTCTTTGGTAAATTAGTTCTTTAGACTTCAGAGTATCTTAACAACAGAAGACTTGTACAATTGTTTGTGCGAAAAAAGGAAATAAAAAAATCAAGCACTTTATTTTTACTCAAGCCAAACCAGTTATAACCACCATTTCGAAATGTCATTTCGTCATAAAATTCTTTTTCTTTACTACCAAGTTTACTATTCATAAAACCTTTGAATGCATAAACTCTGCGATGTCAATGCAAAACAGCGTAATTAAACGAAACAGTCAGAAAAAGCTGGGGAGACAACGAGCTAGACAATAATCCAGCCGTATGCTAATTATGAGCTTTAACTAGTAACAACTAACCACTACGAAACACACATGACATTCACATGTCTAGCGATTTCAATTACTAAAAATTGCTACAACAAATCTTCCAATCTTAAACCTTTTTTTTTTTTTTTTTTTTTTTCAAAATTGTACCAAGTTCAATTCAAATATTTTTCGTTATACACAATTCTGTGTCTACATGCTGGCTATTCTTTTTTTTAATTTAGATTCAAGCCTTTTTACCTTAACTGATTCAGTTTAATTTTTTTTTTATTTTCATTTTCTCATCAGCTAATAATGCTGGCTTCTTTACATGTTACCAAAAACCAACCTTTAAGACTAGGACTTTTTCGTTCTTGTTTACGATCAGTCTCCACAAACGCTTCCTTTATTCCAATTCCTCAACAACACCAACATGATCAACAACAACAACAACATGCGAATGTATCCAAACCAATAAGCCAACAGTCTTCCGAAACTCTTGATGCTCCTTTATTAAACCGAATCAAATCAGCTTTCCCTGATTCGTCCAGTTCCCGCCATTTACACTCCCGAATCAACCTTCTTTTATCCAAAGACTCGACTATCCGAGTCGGCATTGTTCCACTACAGCCGTTTTCGCAACAAAGCAACACCCTGCAGCAAACTACACGTCGCGAAATCAAAACAGTGCTGGACGCAATTCTTTCTGATCCTTTGTCGTCGGACCAGAAATGGCAAACTGCGCTCAAAGATCGAAACTTGTCGAAAAATTGTGTGGTTTCGTATGCTCCTACTTTTGATGGGTCTACCATTACGCACAACTCTATTGTAGAGTATGAGGTTCCATTTTCGGTGTCTAAAGAAGGCCTTTTTGAAAATAGTAGATCAAATGTGTCTAATGGTCCAGCTAATATTGAAGAAAAGCGTGATGGTAATACCCAAGAAAACAAAAATGGGCCCCAAGTTTTGACAAGCGCAGACTATTCGGCGAGATACCAAAATGTTGGCGACTTGAGTGTTGAGCAAAACAATATTTTAGAAAATACCAAACATCATATGAGCTTCCTGGAAATGACGTCTCCCAACGACAGTTTACAACACATGTTGAGATGCCATCGATTGATTTATGTGACATCTGATCCAACCGATGCAAGCGCTGTTCGTGCTGATCCGTCAAGATACTTGCCAGTGTCTACGCCCCACCGTGTGCTTGTTGATTACCCTCTGGAAAAGCTTAAATATACAGCCACTTCGACTGTTTCAAGAATAGAAAAAGATACATTGACTCCAGTGATTTCATCAGAAATGCAAATGAAGGCTAATGAACTGCTCGCCGAATCGCCTTCTCAAAATGCTGACCAGTATGTTAATCTTCACGCTCGCGCGAATTTCGCAGCAATGAACCGGGCAGCCTTTTTGTTTTCAACTCCCCACAAATACAGCAAAATCCATGGCAAAAATGCCAAAAACAAGTCTACTACAGATGATACTTGTACTGCTGCTGCTTCTACAGAGGCTTTCTATGAAATGTGTCAAGGCGCACGAACTCCAAAAGATATTGCAAACCTTCGAAATGCACAAATTGAGCTTGCGCAAACTGTTCTTCATACTTGTAAAGAGGTTGTTGACAATGCAGACGACGTGACTAACGCGATTGCCAAAGAAAACGCAGAAGTGAGTATTCGCCGAAAGAAATGGGCAGTCGAAGCTCATACCGAGCTTCAAACCTCGCTTGCTTCTCATTTGGATTCAATTGTTGCAGACCAGATGCCTTGGTACAAGCTTTATTGGAAGGTTGATGATGTGTACTCGATTGTTGATGAGGTTTTCTTGAGATACTATTTTTTGCCTCGTGCTCAAGACAGATATAAGTACCTGCAAGGACGAATTGATCAGTTTGCTGATCTCCATAATTTACCAATTGAAGTAGAAGCATCTGAAACTGGTAACAACGGTGAAAATTCGGCATCGCCATCAACTACACCAGCACAGTCCACAGAGTCAGATATAAGCAGTGTGACTACGATCACAAGAAACAATAACCAAGGATCAATATCACAAAACAAAACAAGCAGTGGCAGCTCTAGAAGCGACACAAGTCTTAAATTGTTTGACTATGCGCGTGCCGAAATTCTTGCTACAGCCGGAACTGACCTCCACAACACCGCACTACGTACCGTTCTCGTCAGCCTTTTTGGTGTCCAACTTCCTTTGATTGCAATTCCACTTGGCGCCATCTACTACTTTGATATCGTTAGTTTATACGCCGCCGGGTCTGCAATCGTGTTTGGAGTCGGTGTTGGTTTTGCGCGTTTGAGAAAGCAATGGAACCAAGCGACCAACAAGTTTAAGGCTGCGGTGCTTGAGTTTGCAAGGCTTTCGGTGAACAAGGCAGAAAGAGAATTGTTCAACAGATGGGAAGCTAGGGTGGCTGCTCAAGAAAGAGTTACTAAGAAGAGAAAGGAATTGATTCAAGAGCTGGAAAATGCATTGGATCGAGAGTCGGAAAAATAAAATGGCTTTAACAGTTTTGATATATATGTAATTGTGTAAATAGATCATAGAATTATAAAATAAAAAGTTTTGACTTGTATATTTGGTATTAATTATTCAACTACATTAGCGCTTTTATTACTCACTTAATATTTCCAATGAGTTATTCCCTATTACTTCAATTGGTCAAACAGTTTATCAGCCTTTTTCGCCATTTTGACATCTTTCTCCGTCACACAATGTTCGTCATCAGTCGTCAAGTTGAGTGTCACAACATTGTATTTCGTAATAATTTCAGGGTGATGCTGCGATTTGTGAGAATAGAGCGACAGCTGTGTGAGAAACGCAATAGTAGGCAGGTATCCGCCGGCAAAAGTAAAGGTCTTTGAAAGTGTTTGTGAAGGCGAGTTCAAGACCCAGCCAGTTGAAAGGATTTTGGATAATGTGGATGGGGATGGTGTTAAAGGCATTGCTGGTGTTGGGGGGTTTTTTTTTTTTTTTTTTTTTTGTGAATATACAATAAGTTTCAAGATATTTATGATTGAATAGGAATAAGAAAAATCGTTGATTTTGGTATTGGAAATGTCTGTATTTTTGCATGAATATCATAGTTTAGAAAAAGCCATAATATTTCACATGGTAGTCACGAGGCAAATTATTATCTACGGCTGAACTTGAAATTCCAATACGATACAAAAAAAAAAAAAAAAAAAAAAAAAAAAATTTTAAAAAAAAAAAAAAAAAAAAAAAAAAAAAAAAAAAAAAAAAAAAAAAAAAAAAAAAAAAATCTTTCAAACAAAACGATTGTCAAGGTCTACTACACCCTCAACATAATTAATACCAAAGAATTGATTTTGAGCTCTAAATCTGAGCTCCCAACCAAAAGAGGATAATACCACAAAAAGCAACAAACAAAAAAAAAATGTCTTACGACTCTTGGCCTAAAGAAAAGCTGATTAGCAAAATCCGTAAGCTGGAACAAGCTTTGGAAGCATATGAACCTGCCAAAACTAAAACAGCATCCAACGCTGAACCTTTACCAAATCAACAAGTTACAGACCAAAAAGCCACAGATTCCCAAATCACAGAGCAACAAGGCTCTTCTCACCAAAACCCTTCTGATCAAACCATTGCCAAGAAAAAGAAAAAAGAGTTTGATTTTTCTAAATTTTCAACCAGAAAAGTGGCTATCCGATTTGCGTACCTGGGCTGGAACTATTCCGGATTGGCAGTCCAAAATGACCCAGAGATTCTTACAGTTGAGGGCCGGATTCTTGCAGCCTTGCACAAAACCAAACTGATTCCTTCCGAAGATCCCAATGACTGCGACTTTTCGCGATGTGGTCGCACAGACAAGGGTGTTTCCGCATTTCGACAAGTCATTTCTTTACGTGTCAGATCCCAATTATCGCCCGAAGAGCAGCAAGACCCTGCAAATGATACCAAAGAAGTTGACTACCTGCACATTTTAAACCAGCTGTTGCCTGACGATATCAGGCTATACGAAATCTGCTTAAGACCCGGCGAAGAGTTTGATGCCCGTTTCTCATGTACTTTTAGACACTACAAGTACTTTTTCCACAACAGCAGTGCTAACCCTAGCGGGCCACTTGATATCAACAAAATGCAGAATGCTGCACAAATGTTTTTGGGCGAACACGATTTCCGCAACTTTTGTAAGGTTGATGGCTCCAAACAGATTAAGAATTTCAAGCGTGAAGTCCTTGCGTCGTCAATTATACCAGTTGGAGCACCTCAGAATGGCATGTACTGCTTTGATTTAAAGGGAACAGCATTTCTATGGCACCAGGTACGCTCCATGGTTGCCATTTTGTTTTTGGTAGGCCAAGGGCTGGAAAAGCCAGAAATGGTTCAACAGTTGTTGAACGCAGAATGCATGCCTCGGCGACCAGTGTACGAAATGGCAGCAGACATTCCGTTGGTGTTGTACGACTGCGGGTTCCCACCAGAGTTGGAGTGGAAATCATTTAAATTCCAAGACTCGGCAACACGTTTGGAGGACAGAGTGTATGGATTATGGCACGAGTACTGGATGCGCAGCTCTATGGCAGCATTCATGATGGACTCGGTGACCCAAAACGTGCATGCTGCGTATGGCGAAGATGGTAATACCAATAAGCCTACACACCGCGTTGTTATGAATCTCGGAGATGGACAAGGCAAAACTCAAACAAAGTATGTTGAGTTGAAGAACAGAACTACATTAGAGCCTCCGGAGGTTATCAACGCGAGATGGCTGAAAAGAAAAGGAAGAGACAGCTGAGTGAAATGACCCGTAGATGAGTTTTATTAGAAATATTGATTATTAAAACATGTGTTGTTAACTTATTTCCGCAGAGTAGCACGTCATACTTTCTCCCATATGCGCGAAAAAACATGAGTTTACACAAAACTAGCTGTTTAAGAACTCATAGATATGGTATTGACAAACGAGTGATGCTTATCTTGTAATCGAGCCATATTCATAAGCCCTTTTTCTTTGACACAGCCGTTGTTTGTCCATATTTACAATGGCGTCACGAGATTGCGACATTTTTTTTATGTTTGCAAGTGAATTTATTAATGATTTCAAAACTACAAAAAAAAAAAAAAAGAAAAAAAAGTTTGGGTTATATATTATAGTAGAGTAAACAATAGTATGGATCATGGCAAAAGAGTCGTCGATGACGCAAAGACTTCATAGTATGACGAAGCAGATGAATAGATAAGTCTATAAGGAATTTCAAATGATTATATTTTTCCAAAATACATCAAAGGCTTTTTTTTTTTTGTATATGCGTATTTGAATGACATGTTCATTTTCCTCTTTGTTCGTTCAGTGGTAATGTGAGTTTTCTGAGTTTGTTTCGTCTTGATTTTTCTTTCCCAGTTGATGAGAAACATTTCTTATTTATGTTCTCTCTCTCTGTGTACGTCTAAAACTAGAGTATTTCTAGCACTACAATCAAGTTCCATGCTTGTTTTTTTAATTGCAGTTAAGACCAGAACCGCCACCACAATCACAACCAGAAGAAGAATCAGTATTGAAAAACGCCAAAGCAGCAGCACCAGAAGCAGCAATAGCTAAAAGAACGTTGTTGTTATTGGTGTTTGCAGAAGAGCGGGAGGCAGAAAGGGCTTTAACGAGGACACGAGGCTGCTGCTGTTGAGCAAACTTTTGGACAAATCTGGCGTAAGACATGGCGGAAAGAAATGAGGGAATAATGGAGAGATAGAGTGGGACTGGTGTGTAGTTGACAAAGATGTTAATAATTGTGTTGATGATGACACTAATGAACGCGAGCGAGTTGGTTTTTAAGAAAGATGGAAAAAAAAAAAAAAGTAAAAGAGTAGATGGGAGAAAGAAAGAAGGTGAGAAGATTGGGTCATGTCTTACATTTATATACGAGCAGAGATATGCTCTCTGTGTACACACTCCCTCTCGCAAACCATTTAAATTCGGAGATAAACGCACGGCTGTGCACGCAATGACGTGACGACCGACAACGCGTCACGTCCCGTCACCTGATTTTCTCAACAGTTTTTTTCTGCTGAGTAACGCAAAAAGGTCTGGGTCTTCGTGCCCGGTTTGGGAAAATTGCTATGAAATGAGTATTCCCGTACGCTCGGGGTCTGTTCCGCCCAGGAACTCGTTTTTCTTCGTCTAGTTTAGATTCGCAATAAACAAACAAATCAAAAAAATGCAAAAAAAAAGACAAAATCCGAAAGTGCAAAGCCTGAAAATCAAACGAGTTCTGCCAGTGTTGAAGCAAAAAAAAAAAAAAAAACGTCGATGGAATTCCAAATATGTTCAAAGTCTGTGCTGGATATTTTTTTTTTTTCGCTAAGCTTTAAAAGAATATGTATGTGGTAGTTGAATGCTAAGGTTTGAATATAAATACTGAGTCAATTCTTCTCCTCAATTCCTTTTTTTTTTTCCTACTTTGATCCACTTTGCAACTCTCTTCAGTCACACTACTCTCACCACAACTATCACCACCTTTCCAATTGTTAACAATGGCTGTTCCTTCTTTCACTCTCAACAACGGCGTCAAGGTCCCTGCTGTCGGCTACGGTACTGGCACCAAATGGTTCAAGGGTCCCAACAGCACTGAAATCGACGAGAAAGTCGTTGATGCTGTCGCACTTGCCCTCAAGAACGGCTACACCCACATTGATGGTGCCGAGGTCTACGGAACTGAACCCGAGATTGGTGCTGCTATCAAGAAGAGCGGAGTTGACCGCAAGGCTTTGTTTATCACAACCAAGATCTGGCCTCACATTAAGAACCCTGAAAAGGCTCTAGACGATTCCTTGGCTAAGCTCGGACTTGATTACGTTGACCTCTACTTGATCCACTCGCCATTCATCACTGAAGAAAAGAATGGCATTACCCTTGAGGCTGCATGGCAAAAACTTGAAGAATTTTACAATGCTGGTAAAGCCAAGGCCATCGGCATTTCCAACTATTCAATTGCCGACGTTGAACGTATTCTCAAGATTGCCAAGGTCAAGCCTGCTGTCCATCAAATTGAGTACAACGCCTATCTCCAAAACCAAACCCCTGGCATTGTCAAGTTTTCACAAGACCACGGCATTCTTGTCGAAGCATACTCTCCTTTGGGCCCTGTCACTATTAAGGAACAAGATGCTCCTCTTGCTCCTGTTCTCAAGAAGCTGGCCGAGAAGTACAACAAGTCTCCTGCCCAGATTGAGCTTAGATGGACATACCAAAATGGCGTTCTTCCTTTGACCACATCTCAAGACGCTGGCAGACAAAGAGAGTCGCTTGAGATTTTTGATTTTGAACTCACTAAGGATGAAATTGAAGAGATTTCAAAGGTTGGCTCTACCTACACTTACCGCCAGTACTGGAAGCCTGAATATGGAGAGTTTAAAAACTCTTTATAAATACGCTAGTCTCTGATTTTCAATTTCAATCATTTGGTTTGCAATTTAGTTGAGTTTGATTTATACATATTTATATAGTAATTTACATGCTTGGTGTCTTAATTTTATTGAAAATTAACTCGTCGTATTTTATTAAAAGTCTCGATTCAGTTGAGTTCTCTGACGTTCCGAGATTTCGATTGAGTTTGATTCGAGCACGGCTGTGCACATTCTCGAATTCACCAATATTGCTTTTTTTGTTTTTCGCTTGTTTTAAAATCAACTCTTTGCAATTCACAACTGATTGTGCTTTAAAACGCAATGAGTACTATTGGACTTGATCACATAGTCATTGTATTATTAATGAAAAGTATATATAAAAAAAAAAAAAAGAACTGAAATTGCTTAAAAATAATTTAAAAAAACGTTTTTGAGGTACCAATTCATGAATATTTTTTTCTTAGCGACTCATAGTTTCTGTTTCTTTGGGAGCCTTCTTTAATGCTGTCAACAGGAAAATGTCATCAAACACTAGTTAAAGGCAATCTATCATTGACATCATTCATTCAGTTACTTTTGCTTACATGCTGGTTCAACAAAATGACTGAAGGTTTACTCATGAACAGTATCAAAACTATTGACAAAAATTATGTCTTATTAACAAAAAAAAAAAAAAACTTATTGAGATTTCTACATATTCATATATAATACAAAGTCTTACAAAGAAGGTGCAGACTCAGTGCTATCTTTCTTCTGTTGCAATCTTTGTTCCAGTTTCGCAAACTCGTCCAAACCAATCTGCTCTTCAGGGTCCAAGACCTGTTCCACACCAGTAACCTCTTCAATATAGTGCATGAGCATACTTTCAATTCCGTGCTTCAAAGTGACTGAACTAGAATCACAGCTTCTGCAAGCTCCTTGCAGCTTGAGTTGAACAATGCCTTCATCTGTGAAACCTCTGTACTCAATATCGCCACCATCTTCCTGAATGGCCGGTCTTATTCTGGTATCAATAAGTTCTTTGATCATTGCAACAACCTCGTCATCATCTTCATTAATAGCTGTATCCGAAGCTGCTTGGCTACCACTTCCTCCCTCTGAAATATCAACCACTGGCAAACCAGCCGCCAAATGCTCGCTCAACACTGCAAACACTTCCGGCTTAAGAAGCTGCCACGAGTACGGCGAATTGGTATCGGATTCTTCAGTCTTGGTTTTCTCAACAGTCAGCCAGTCAGACCCAAGCATCACTGACTTGACACCGTCAATGGCAAAAAGCTTGAGCGCAAGCGGCGATCCTTTGGCGTCGCGGGCGTTCAGGTACTCAATGGTTCGTGTACCGTAGGATTCGGGAAGAACTCGTTGTTGGGATGGAAGAAACTTGAGTGCGTCGGCATTGGGCGTAGTTGTGGTTTGGATCGACATGTTGCGTCGTTGAATAGTAGTAGTAGTAGTAGTAGTAGTAGTAGTAGTAGTGAGTTTGGTAGAATTGATAGATGAGTAGCGGTTGCTGTTGTTTCCGGAAATGGGACTCCATGATCTGGTTGATAATAATCGCGATGACTGAATAGAGCTTCCAACAACAGAATTGATGACGTTATTGGTGCTGTTGATAAGATGTGAGCGAGGTCTGAGAGTATGAAGTCCTGCTTTCTTTGAAGCTACTGATCTCATCAATGTTGATGACGTCTCAGTAGTACCGAATCTTAAAGAAAGGTGTCGCGAAGTTGGTTTCATTTTGGTTTAAGGATATCAGTAACGTTAATAATAATAATTATGGTCAACTAAACTAAGATTCGTGATAAAGTAATGAAAATAAAATAAAATAAAAGCACTTTGATTTCAGTTTTACTGTAGAAAGTTACTGCTATCTTGTTAAATATTAGTGCCAATTACTTTATATTTATATTAAAGATCAAATTGTGTATTAGTAAAAAGAGATCAAACAAAGTAAAAAATAAATATAAAGAAGCCATTTAGTGAGTCAACCACATGACCGAAAATATCAAAAAAGCCGAGTTCCGGAGGAACTCAGTTAGTTGACCAATCACAGAACATGAATTACAAGACATGCATCGACAAGAAAATCACACATTTTTCAGGTGACCAAATCATTTCTAGTGTTTGGACTGTTTAGTACCTCTACTAGCCTAGTATAGAAAAATCTTGATAAAATGTTCA
This sequence comes from Magnusiomyces tetraspermus, assembly GCA_030578715.1. Lineage (NCBI taxonomy): Eukaryota > Fungi > Ascomycota > Dipodascomycetes > Dipodascales > Dipodascaceae > Magnusiomyces > Magnusiomyces tetraspermus. Next base: position 10,336 of record JAKTYL010000035.1, read on the forward strand.
AACATTATAATAAATTGCTCAACTGGTTTTGTTATATCTCTTAATACGTAATCAAAAAAAAAAAAAAAAAAAAAAAAAAAAATTCAACTTTTGTCTATTTGAAAGTTCTCATGCTTTTATTCATGTACTTTTTTATATAATAATGTTACATAGTATAAGTTTTTAAAAAAAATAAATATAAAAAAAAAAAAGATTAAGGATAAGATTGCACCAAATATTTGTTGCAAGCTGGAACTGATTCGCCCTCTCTATATGTTCTTTTTTGTTTTGTTAATCTACCACCCTCATTTTGTATTACTTTGTTTATTTCTATTTTTTTTACCGTTCATCCAGCCCTTAATATATATATATATATATATATATTTTTTTTTTTTTTTTTTTTTTTTTTTTTTTTTTTTTTTTTTTTTTTTTTTTTTTTTTATGATTAATTGCATCCCACCAATGTATTTCCGGGCCATGCGTAATCGGTATGATCCCAAATGGTCAAATTGGGGTTGGTATAAAGATCAAGATGCTTATTAATGTAGTCAGTGGTAGGATAGCCCTTAGGATCACAGCCAACATTGATTTCGTTTCTGGGTTGGTAAATGCGAACGTAATCAATGTGCATAGTGGATGGCCAAACCAGTGAAGGCCAATCAATGTATACCCAGGCTGTGGAAATACCCAAGTTCAAGATGATAGACATGGGCTCTTTGGAAATGAGACGCTGGCCAATGTTACCGTTGGGACCAAGCGCCGGCGCAAAAACTGTGAATACAGGAACGTCGCCAATAAACCATCGAATGTAGCCCGTGCTGTCATCGTTAAGATATTCGAAACCGTACTTTTGGTAACGAGGTGTGTCTGAGTACTCGTACCAAGTTGCATTTAATGCAGTAGCCATGGACACGGCCTGTTGTAAAGGACCACCATTCCATGTATTAAGAGTAGAAATTGTAGTGTTGTAAACTTCAATAAAGTTCAAGTCAGGATAATACCAAATATCATAAGGAGCAATTTGAAGGGACTGTGAGGCAACACCAGCCATCAAATGAGACTCGACAGTACCTTCAAGAGCATCAATTTCCTGAGCACCACGACCAGTACCGGGGTTAGGATGGTCATCACCAGGACATGTGCACTTGTTCAAACGTTGGCCCTTAAGATAAGAAATACCGTCCGTGGAAGATTGATTTGGAGTAATACCAGCGTCGCAAGAGTCGTATGAATATGGCCAGACACCTTCAGCAGATGCAAGGTAACCAGCTCTGACAAGATTGCCCAGAGTCCAAATACCAGGCCAAAGACCCAAAATGGAACCGTTACCAGGAAGGTTTGCAGAAACTTCAATCTTTCCTTGCGAAAAGCAGAACTTGTTCCAACTCTGGACCATACCAGATCTATAGTAAAGACCATGGTTCTTGAAAGCATCAAGTCGCAAATTGAGAGTTCCTTTTTCAGTGGTTACAGCGTCGGGAGAATACCACTCAAGATCCTGAGTAGCGGCATAGTGCATATCGGGAGCAGTCCAGAACTGGTCTTCACCCTCGTAGAAAGTACGGCCTTCCTTATTGAACTCATCTGAAAAGACCAGAGTCCAGGAAGAGCCGTCCATAGCGGTGTAACTTTTAGCTTCCGCAGGCGTATCAGGATCGACCAGCGATGTACGAATAGCACCAAGAATATTGTATTCATAGGCGGTAAGAACTTCCACGGATTTGCTGATAACGCGGCTGGCTTCTGTTGCACCTGTGAATGTGAGTGCAGGCACCAAAACGAAAATACAGAGCAAACCAGCAGACAGAGCAATAAATGCTATCAAAGTAATAATACCCCTCTTGTCCATTCTCTGACACCTCTTATCAATCTGTGCGTCAATGATGGGATCAGGATTGTGCAGGTAATCGTCAGCCTCCTTTTCATCCATATGCAGAGGAAAAGAGGAAGCAGGGTATCCACCAAAGGGCGAAAAGTCTGAGTTAATCACAAAAGGATTAGCAGCGGCATATGATGCTGAATCAGTGTCTGAAAAGGAAGAAGCACTGCCGTTGGAGATAGTAGATGAATGGCCACCATGTCCATGGCCGTTGTACACGTCACGCATTAGTAGAGGAGCACCCGATCCTGATGCGATAGATGGAGCAGCAGATGATATTCTATTAGGGTACCTGTCAAATTCTGCTGATGACATGGCGTTGACAGATCCGTTTGACATTGCGTTCAAAGATGTGCTGGAAGGAGCAGATGAAGGAGGAGCCAGTAATGATCCAGTAACTCCAGCTGCCATGGCAGCGGCATGACCAGCAGCGGCGGTAGACATACCGCCAGATGATACAATGCCGCTGTAGACAGGATATTGTTGATTAGAGTTTGCTTTTGGAAGAGGCAGAGGTTGATGGTGAGCTTCTTGAGAAATGCCCTTAGTACCGTCTGAAGGAGAAGATGATGAACTTTGAGGGTTTGAAGGTGCAAAACGGCTGTCATTGAGGTTTGACATTGAGGTATGGCCAGCAGCGGCAGCAGCAGCAGCGACAGTAGTATGAGCCACAATGGAGTTGTATGATGGGTTGCCATGTTGGTAGTCCATGTAGTTTGGTTGTTGCTGACTTGGCATTTGTCCAGAAGTATTGTCCACGCCATTATTTCCAGCTGGAGAAGATTCATAGTATTCGTCGGATGTATAGTGATTTTGGTACTGGTTTGTAGAGATTGCAGTGCCCACGCCAGCAGGGTTAGTGCCGGTAGACATGTAGGGATCAGGGGTTGAAACACCTGAACCCTGATCCGAATCAGACATGAATGGATTGGCATTAGTAGACGATGCAGCTAGAACCTGAGGCGGTGCTGCATGTGGAATATGCGTATTGTAGACGCTATCATCAGATGGAACAGATCTGTAGGCTGAAGAGTTTTGTCCTTGTGCTGGAGTTCCGTCCAAAAGAGACGATTCGGATCCGGTAGAAACTTCAGTCTCAAATGGGTTTGTTTGTTCTTGCTGAACCATTCGGTGAGCGGACGCTGCACCTGGAGGGTGCTGTGGTGTGAGGTTTCTCATTGAGTCTTAAGTATAAGGAATGATGTAGGTAGTAGGAGTTTCGAATCAATCAACGAATGTATAGTATTTCAAAGGGTATTGATGTGTGATCTAAAAGTAGTAATGTCTATTACTATGATCTTTTTCCTGATAATTTGATCCCTCCGTCTAGTAAAATAGTTTAAGTGATAACGACGAACAACAATAAAAAGCAGGCTATGTTGCTGGTAAGAAAAAAAGGAGGAATGTAGTGCTGAAAAAAAAAATGAAGATGTATGAAAAAGCAAGGAGGTGGTGTCGACTGAAAAAAAAAAAAAAAAAAAAACACTATCGTTACTAAAAATAATGTATAAGAATTACTAGGGCGTGTTGGTCACAAATGAGTAAAGATTAGGTAATTTTTCAAACCACATACATTTTCTTGCACGGCTGATGCTCTGTGTTGTCGCTTTTCGCGGTCTGCATTCGTTAGTACCAAAGGGTTAAACTCTTTTTTTTCCTGTTTCGAATGTGACGTTATTTGCTGCATGGCATGGTTTTGAAGTTCCTGAAATCTCTGAGACCCTTCATATCAATGTACGTGTCCTCGTTTTGGTTGAGTGCAAATTTACTCAGTCTCTGGCATGAAATATTGAGCACATTCTAATCATTCCGATCTGGTGAGTGTTGGTATAAACTAGTTTGTTTGTTTTTTTTACTTTTCGCTTTTTTGGTTGTCGTTTTTTCCGGTTGTTGTATTTTCTTTCAGACATGTTTATCCCTTTGTATTATCTCGAATTGTGTAGTATTGTTTGTGTCTTGACTCTTGAAAATTAATTGTAAATAAAGAATATTTCCAACAAAACGGTTTCATGGTTCGTAATTATTTCCATTATTATATTTTTATATTTTTATACTGTGATGTACGACTTGGGTGTTTATGTATTTACATTTTGATACTGGCTTGTTTATAAATTGTCTTTATGTTTTCTGTGCCCAACAAGATATTTGTACATTAACAAAAAAACAGAAAGTATATTCTTTCTGGGTCCCAAGTCGAAACTCTTTTCTATTTTTTAATTTCAAATTTGCTCAAATGTGTTACATTCACAAGAAAAAAAAAGAAAAATAAGGGCAATAAAAAAAAAAAAAAAAAAAAACAGTCCGTAACAACTTTTGGACATTTATGGTCTCAAAATGTAATGAATATCTGCTTTTTTTCTTTTTTTCTTTTTTTTTTTTTTTTTATCAAATTGGTATGAGACATTGCCGGAAATACAAAAAATGGCAGATTCAATAAAAAAAGAAACTTAGATATTTAAGATAAATCTCAAACACCAAGAAAATATCAACTCACTACTCCCGAGATTTTCAGTGCCTGAACACTAGTGTGGGACGACCACGAGAAGTACTTAGCAGGTTGATGCAGATCTCAATGAAACGTTTATTATGGTTATTTACGCTCCAAGAGATCCAGCACAAGTAGGGGACACGTTGCATGTGGTGTATGGCTATGAAATAATGGCTGTAGTAGAGAACATGTCAAGAAAAATGGGCCCGAGAATGTCAATCACATAAAAGAAGGCAGCCAAGGAGGAAACATAACTAGAGAGATGAGGAAGCGTGAGTCACGCAGCATTTAAGCTGGTTATTAAAGAAAACTCCAATAAAGAGGTTTGAATTAATTGTACTTGCGGGTCCGCTTTTACTAAACGTTATTGGAGATGAAAAGCCATATTGATACCTAGTGATTCAAGGATCGATATTTTCACAAGTATTTACAATTAAAGGTTTTGTGAACAAGTGTTTTCATGTAGCTGCTTGTAGATAGTATAAATCGCATTCCATTGCATTTTGTGTCATAGGTCTGGTATGTCTTCATTTCTAGCCAGGTATAGCTAGAAAACAATTCAAATCTCGCTTCCTTTTGATATGGAGACGGATTTTCTCTTTTCTTCGTTTTTTTTTTTTTTTTTACATCAAGTTGTTCAGTTATTATTCCCAATACTTTGTTGACGAAAATGATTCAATGTTTTGCAAACAGACAAGTTACTCTTCACCCTTTGATTTTCTCATTTTTATTTTTATCAGGGCAATTATATTTTAAATACCCGTGCATAACATTCCAACGCCAAATGCTACTGCTACCACGCACTCTTTGTTTTAAACGACAGCATTTATGGAATTACTGGATTGTAGCTGACAGCACGTGCCCAAACATTTCTTGGAAGATATGTTGTCAATTCTCGAGGTTTGGTAGTGGTGACACGCCAAAGATTCAAACTTATAATTGGGATAAGTTTCCTTGCAATTATTTTAGGAGAAAACACACACACACGCATACAAATAAAAAGAGAGAATTAAATATAATTAGTATAGCGGTAGTGACTAAAAACCAGAATTTTGATGATCTTGTATTTGCTAGGTATCATTATGCGTAGCCAATGACAAAAAAAAAAAAAGTATCCAAAATCTTCAAACTGCACGTGTATCCTACATTCTGCCAACATTTTCAAATTTCGGAAAGATCGTTATATAAAGCCAATAAAATTCTTTTAATTGATGTCAAGCACAATTCATTTATTTGAGTTTATTAAAAGGTGCTATTATTACATAAAAATTCATCCTCGTAGCCCACTTTTTTTCACCAGGTATATTAGCACAGAGTCTTTTTTTTTGTTTTTCATTATTGTTTTGACAGGATGTACTAGATACACACCAGAAGCATATAGTTTAATTTCAATTATTTATAGATGCACCAAATACGATAAATACTATCGCTAAGTCTTGGAGGTATACGCAAACAGCGCATTGTCAGTTGGCTTTTTGTTTATAACGCGGCGGCCATAAGACGTATGCATTCAAAGAAACGGCGACAGAACAAAACAGGATAGCAATAAAATTTATTATTCACATGAAATCATTATCCAAGCTGTTTTGTATCAACTGGCTTATATGCTAGTCGAGCCCATAACTACCCAACGCATAATGAATGAGCTACACATATTGGGACTATACAAGTGAGTATTCAAAATCGTGACTATCGCGTGCCAAACGTTTATTTCATATTCTTACACGAGTCAATTGTACCTTTGCAAATAAAGCACTCGTTCATTTTAGATAGCCACTAAACAAAATTTTACTTTATTCTCGAAAATGGTTTAAAGCTTGCAAAACAGTCTGTTGATGCCGTCAAGTCAAAAGTATTAGTTTTGACCAGAAGCTCTACGATTTACTTGCCATTAGATTTTTCATATTTTGAACAAGATTTTTGCTACCCATATACATGCTAAGAACTCCAATTCAACGAGTTTTTTAGCCAACATTTTAAGTAAGAATAAAGTCAATTTTGAAAGCTTAGCAGGCAAAATCCACTAGAGTTTCATAAACTACTTGAATGTGCCATAGTTGGCTTCCCTTTCTCAAAACATCAAGCAGTCTGCGCGAAATCTACTTTGGAACAGCTTGGCGTACTGGTCTTGTTTTCATCCATGAGCGCTACCAGCTAAGCTTCACCGAGTGTCACTTTTCAGTAAAAGCTTTGGTGACTCGTGGCGATGTGCCTCTTGTCCAAGGAATCAAAAGCAATATTTGAGTTATTGTATTTCCAGATTTTTCAGGCGATCCGCAAAAAACAGAAGAACTGGAACGTTCATTTTTGAAAGGCGTTAACTTGTCAGGCTATCCTCTGTTAGAAAAGATTGTGCTTGATTTCAGGGCTTTACAAAACGACAAAAACTATTACCGTTACCGCATTCAATCACCCAAATGTGTTGAGAAAATCCCGAGTCTCGAATTTTCACCAAAAGCAACAACTCATATACACACAGATGTAACACTCGTTAATTTCGGCGGCCTGGAATAGCTATGCCTTAAAAACAACCTTTTCCACAGCACTTTATCTTTTCTAAATGTCAGCAATTTAAGTTTGTCGTTTAATAGCTCCTTTTACGAGGAATATATCTGGGATTCGAATTTGCAGCATTTTTTGGCCAAATTTTCAAATTTAAAAAAAGTTCAAATGTTTATGGAATATATGATAGATCCCTATGACGACATTGCATCAATAGAACCTCTCCCAGAGCTTCTAAACTCAAGTTCCTTTTGACATGTTAAAGAAGTTGTTTTGTGTGTGTCTATGGTATAATGGTTTACCTCTCCAATAACACACTTTTCTCCTGAAAGCACAGTCTAGTTGAAAAGTGTCAACACAATGACGATTGATAGCTCAAATCGATTGGATTTGAGTATATTTTGGGACAGCTTTGAGTTTCCCAATTTAACTTCTTTCTACATTAATTATAATCTGCAGGGTCCAGTTAATGTTTTGACACAATTAACAGCTCTGCATTTCAGTTGTAAAACAATTAAAATGACCCCCCCCCCCCCCACGACCAATCTCCAAACTCTAACTCTTGATCTTCAAAAATTTAATAGTTATCGCGAAAGCAAATCATTCATTAGCCAGGTAAAAAAAGCGTCTGACGGTTGCAAATATGCTGACCAGAGAAGGGCACTTGTCAAACTCAGCTACAAATGAAATGAAAGACATTCCGACTTACAAAAGGGATATTGAAATAGTTGCTGAAAATGCTGTTGAAAGGTACGAGAGGTTCTTGGGTCTTTCGTTTGTGCAAAATAGTTTTTCAAACGTTGAAAACTGGAGTGAAATAGAAGAAGAGTTGTGGTATATATATTCTCAATTTTTTATTGAGATATTAATGATGGAACTAAATAATCTGCGCTTATTGTCTACTCTTAAACTAAAGTTTGATCACTATGTTGACTTCACAATACTATACTGTTTAATGAAAAGCCACATCACATTGAAAACAGTACTCATTTATATTGCGTATGAATTACGCGTCTTTTTCTCTGAAAAAACTTTGGCTTCTCGTGATACCTCCAAAGACTCTTGTTTTTCGGACGAGTTTTTCAACAAAGACGGAAATGGTGTGGAATTGCAAAAAGCCTTAAAGCTTTTGGGTAATGAGGTTTGTTATGCTCTGCAACAAACTCCAAAAAAGTATTTAGATAAGGCTTATGAATACTCAAAAGAGTCGCCAGTTGGGCGATGATATGTTTTTGGCTTAGATTGTGTGGTCAGTTATTGTGCATGCTGATTTAGACAAGCCCTGAAAGGCAATATTAATGGTTGAAAAATGTTTTTTTGGGATATGTTGTACATATCTACTGATGGTGTATTTAAAATATTAAAAATGATCATGACCATTGCCATTTCCATGAAAAAATGAGAAATAAGCAGTCGTGACAATAAATACGTTACTATTGACTACCCGCCGACTTACCACACACACAATCCAATAGTATTTCGGCCTATACTACGGCCCACTACAACGTCAGTACCAACCTGTTGTATATACACACACAACAAAACTAATTTTTTTGACAACTAGGTCAGAAACTAGGCTAGTAATCAAATAGAGTGTTGTGTAATTTCCACGTTCAACTACAACTACCCACATTTTTGAAAGTTTGAGCAAAAGAAAAGGTTTTTTTAATGTTCTAACAATGGGGTCCAGCTGATTTGTTATAGAATAATAGCTATAGGTACGAGGGCGTAATTTCATAATGTGAAGAAACGTTTGTTCAATATTCTGTAGACAATATTACAAAAGTTGTTACTCAGTTCAACCCAATCAACTATCAACGCTCAAAATAACTGAACTACTTTTGAAGAAAAAGTCAGAAAGTGAGGGATTAGTCAACTATAAACAAGCTAAACCAAAAGCAATGTGATCTTTTTCTCAAACCGTTTGACCAACATAAAAGTTTGTAAATTAGAACTTTACAATCAATGAATGTGTATATGTACATCTATTTTTTTTTTTTCTTAGAAAATCATTGGCTTGCTAAAAAAACGGTTGATTAATGTTAAGACAATGATATTTAAAAACATGATTTGGAAACATATACGTGTTTATCATTTGTATGTCCAAACTTTTTTTTTTTTTTTTTGCATCTGTACTTAAATTTTTTCAAGTCAGTTGATAGCCTCGTCTATAAACAATAAAATAAATAAAATAAAATAAAATAAATTTTTTCAAATTCCTACGAGAACCTGTCTTCTAAAGCAGTCACATCTAGTTTTGATAAACAAAAAAAAAATATGAGTTTCGGTGAATCGTTAAAAAAGGATTTACACCGTTTAAGCCTCTTCAAAAAAAAAAAAAAAATTTTATAGGTGCAAAAGTGTATAAAATTTTGTGCATGAAAAAAAAAAAAAAAGTATCGAAACGCCAATCCTTTTCCTTCACGTTTTTATCTTTTTTTTTTTTTTTCTATCTCGCTATTTATCGTATTGTATGTGAAAATGCGTGTGTGGGTATGAGAAAGTTGTTGACCAAGTTTAGCAAATATAATGTGATTTAAATGTCGGGCTCATAAATACGATGAGTACCGAAAAAAAAGAGACCAGCCAGGTATAAATATGTGTAGCTTCATTTTGGTATCCTAGTCCATCAAAAAAAAATTTTCAACACGCTTTGGAAAAAAAAATATATATATATGCTTAAAAAGGTAAAAAGATACAAAAACACTCAAAAAGGAAAAGAAAAAGGGCCCTTCAATGTTCAGAAAATTGTGATGCGACAGGATTCGAGAAACATTTTTTTTGGAATCCGTGAACGGCCTTGGCTAAAGACCTATTTGATTGAAGAAAAAGCGAAGAAAGAAGCTGACTCACCATATTTCTGTTAAAAAAGAAAGCTAGCGTTGTTGGATGGACGTTTGGTTAACGGTGAGGTGTGTATGTGCAATAAATGACATTCATGTGACACCGAGCTTTGTATGTGAGATTTCTGGGTGCATATGAATAGGGTTTTCACCCCACTAGAACTTTTAACCATTTACAATTGCGGGATGGTGGACAAGCAAATGACCAATCATAAAATATATAATATAAACGTTATGAAAAGTATAATGAAAATGGATTGAGTAAAAAGTAAAAACATAACAAAAAAAACATACAATAAAATATAAAAAATAATAATAAATGTAATACAACGATTAGATTTATTTCTTGTTGTGGACAGTTCCAGGCATGAAAACGGCCTTGGGAACAAAGTAAGCATTTTCCTTGTTGGCAATACCAGCGTAAGCGTTGTACCAAGCAATGAAGGCAGTGATGAGTCCAAAGTATCCACCAACCTTGTTAACAACCGGAACGTTGGCGAGATGTCCGATAGTCAAAAACAAAAAGGTAAGATCGAGACAGAAGAAGAGAGAAAAGAATGCAAGAGTAGAACGAACAGTCAAAGAAGTCATGATGGTTGTGAAAAGGAACCAGCCGAGTAAGAAAAATCCAATATAGTTGTTGAGTTCAGCCTTGGTTTTGTAAGAAGATGCAATACCAAACAAGTCACATTCGACAGCACCCCAAGCCATCCAGAAACCGCCATAAGAAGAAAGAGCGGTGGCACCAAAAGTGTTTTCGACAACAACTTCCCACATACCTGCACACAACTGAATAAAGCCTCCGTAAAAGAAAGCCAAACCAACGACACCGGATGGGTTTGAAACGCCGCGAGCACGGACGTTGACAAGAGAAAGAACAAAAGTGGTCAATGCGAAAGCAGAAAGACCAAGAGGACCAGGGTTGGCGAATTTGCGGGATGGAGCTTCAGAGAGACCGACGTTCAAACTACCTCCGAAGGCCTCCATGAGCTCGTGCTTGTAAACTCGAGTATCACCAATGTGGACGATTTCGTCATTAGGACCGGATGTCATGACTCTCGAGACGTGGTTAGAGGTAGGCTTGCTATCATCAGTAGCTTGTCTTTCAAGATCGTAGTTGGACATTTTTGATAATATATTAGAAATAATAGGTATAGAGAATAAGTTAAGATGAAAATATACAAGGATGAACGAATAATAGAATATAGAATAGAATGAAGAATAGAATGAAGAAAAAAACCAAATTAGAATCGGACATCTAGCTGGTTTTATATCATTAATTCTTGACCAAAAGTTTTGTCCTTCAACCAAGCCTTTTGGTCAAGTCTTGCTCAAGTTGTTTTCACATCCAACAATTTCTAACTACTAAAATGTTAATACTAATACAGTATGACAACCCCTCCACGAGAAATAGTTCCCAAAAAGAAAGTCTCTCCACAGGTAATACCTCTACAATTTTGAAAAGAGCCAAGACTTTAAAAACCCCAGAAAAAACAGTTGTGGTTAGAATCAGGTCATTATTAGTTCCGGTGGTCCATTCAGTAAAGTTGGTTCACGGAGCTAGCCGTACCACTGACCGAAGCTAGCCTACAGCCTTTCGGCGCTTCTTTTGCTTCGGAAAAACCACCTCGAAAGGCGGGGTATATGTGTGTATGTGAATGTGCGGTTTATACTTGTAAGAGAAACGTAAGTGGCCACCGAGTTAACGGTATTAATAGACCACTTCACGTGACAGAGGGGTGTGTAACCGAAACACGCATACACACTTTAAATCGGTAACCTCGGGAGACGGTGTGAATGAACCGAATATTGTAACTGACCTAGTTCCAACCCAACCGGTGACCTCACAACCGGTGCGACACCTACCTTGATCCAAGCAAATTTCCCATTTTCCGTATCTGCGGGGCCTTTTCATACGAGTTGATCACAAATACACAATCTATCACAGATTTCAACATGAGTGTGTATAAAACCTGTGTAGTCCTTGGCCGTCTTGGCTGCTTTATTTTTTTTATTTTAGTTGTTTTTAATTTTTCCATTGCAAAAACTCCTCAAAAAACTTGCTTCGTTTTTTAACTTCTATCAAACTTCCGTTTAAGATACCTTGAAATACAACTGATGTACTTGGGCAAACCTCAAAACACTCTAAAATACACTCTAATATTACACTCTAATACCTCCTCTAAATATGTCCAACACTGATATTGAAAAACAAACCACTTCACTTCCAGTTGCCCGAATCACGACTTCAGGAACAAACGACGAGTTTCTTCACATTGGCGAAACCAGGTTCTACAAGCACGAGCTGATCCAAGCCTTTGGCGGAAATTTAAATGTTGGCTTATCCCAAGCTCCGTCTCGGCGCTTTGGCAATCCGGGCCCGCTTGGACTTTCAGCTTTTGCGTTGACCACTTTTTGCTTGTCGCTTGTGAACGTGCAAGCCCGTGGAGTCACCAATGCGTCTGGGGTAGTTGGACTGGCTATGTTTTATGGAGGCTTTATTCAGCTGTGTGCAGGCATGTGGGAAATTGTACTGGAAAACACGTTTGGTGCGACTGCTCTCTCTTCGTATGGCGGGTTCTGGATGGCTTGGGGTGCCATTGAATCTGACTTGTTTGGCATTGCATCTTCTTACAAAACCAAAGCTGAGCTTAACAACATGTTATCCTTTTTCCTTCTTGGGTGGTTCATATTCACGGCCATGATGACGACCTTCACTTTGAAATCCACAGTCTTGTTTTTCTCGCTTTTCTTTTGCCTTTCCATCACTTTCTTGATGCTCGCTATTGGACACTTTGCAAACAGCGTGGGATGCATCAGAGCTGGCGGTGTTTTGGGAATTGTGACAGCGTTTCTTGCTTGGTATAATGCGTTTGCGGGTATCGCAAACAAGGAAAACTCATATATCCTTCCTCATGTCATCTATATGCCTGGCACTGTCCGTGCTTAATGGGCGTAACATTTATGCTTTTTTTTTTGTATATATTTATTACCATCGTTGCAGTAGTTGCTACTGATTAACGACCTTTCATATTTTTTGTTTGACATTGTTCATGATAAGAACATTTCTAATATAATACTTTTGTTATCAAGATATTGGTATTCCATTTCATAATTGGTATGATGTCAACCAGATGCAGCTGTTATCGTAAATTTCATTTCCTATGTTTCAAAATTTGCAAAGCTGTCAAAAGGAAAAATAAGTCGGAGCCGAGTCAATTATAGTGGTTTATAAGACGTCTTGTTTACAAATATCATTTTTGTGTCTGAGCTAGTACCATCTTTAGCATAAGCCACTCCTGCTCATCTGGTCAAGTGATTATTTAGAGATTGTGTTTCTTATTTAGGTACCATTAAATGTGTAGTTTTTTATCCAACTGTATTTTTTGTTAGTGCCTCAGATCTTTGTTTGGATCTACACACACATTTGTAAATACCTTGTATGAATATACTAAATCAGACGTACCTGTTTCTTGGTCACAGGACCAGCCTCGAAACCACCCTGTATTCTTGCTATCCTACACAATACTATTTCTCCGGGTATTGTTGAGACTTTCTAATACTTTGAAGTACTTGTTGATTACCTTGAATGCATAGGCCCAACAGACATGCTATCCATAAGCAAACCCTACAACCGGCCTTAAAGGCCCAGGAAAAATAGGATAGCTTCTATTAGTCAAACGGGTCCGGAGATCGGATTAACTCTTGATTACATATCTGCTCCTTTGTTTGTTTTTGTTTTTTTTTTTTTGCTCCGAAAGTTTGTGAGAGAGTGAGGGAGAGTGGAAAAATATGGTGAAATACAAAAATAAAACAAAAAAGAAAAAAGCCAACAAACGAAAAACGAACCAACCAAATAAAAACAAAAAAGTGAAAAAATCGAAAGGAAACAAAACGAAAATCGAGGACGAATCAAAAAGTTCAAAAGAGGCGTAGTAACCAAGCAGAAGCGGGGTGCTTAGAGACGACAGTATATGTATCTATAGTTTATTTCTCTAAGAGCGTAAGTGTAGAATAGCCTTGAAGGGTACAATGAAGCATGTGGGGTAGAAGAAGTTTTGAAATAAACAGTCGAATTGGGTATTTTTGTCCTTTTTTTTAGAGGTCTCGGCCAACAGGATTAATGGGATTGGAGGTTGGATGAGGGGTGGTTTAACTGTCGTCATACTTGTAAGGCTGTTGGAGGGCAATGGACTTAGTTAAGTGGTGCTTAACTAATTAGTTAATCAAAGACTTAACTGAACAGCTAACCAAGTAAATCAGTTAACTAACCAATATAATTCCTGCTGTTTTAGTATGCCTAATAAATTCAAGTCGGAAAAATAGACCTCTCCTCTCTTCTCTCACGTAGTAACACCTTTTACTAACAAACTCATAACTGATGGTCTCCGTTCTACGCCTATTTTTCTCCATAGATCTGTTTATTCTCAAAATACTCCCAAACCCCTACAATTTCCACATATTTTGACTTGCTGGCATGATAATATAATAGGAACCGTATATACAAAACGTTACTTTAAAACCCATTTTAAACGAAAAACCCGTTCAAAACCAGCATGAAAAACACTGTCAAAAATCTCAATCAAAATACCCATACTTTCTAGTTTAGTTATTGTAATCTCTTTCCGTTATTTTGCTTTTCTTCCTCCTAGTAAATAAAATTACAGTTTTCCCATCACTGCAACAGCCCATTTTATCCATTTTTCGCGTCGGTTAAAACAGACTCTTGTTTTTAATATTTACTCAAAAACGCGAGGGTTAGGGCGAGAACTTTCTGGGATTGGAGTTAGTGCGTTTTTTTAAGGCACACCAATTTGGTTTATTAATTTGTTTTTTTCTTTATTTTTCTTAATTTCTCGTTATGTTTGGCGTTGCTTGACGTCTTCATACATTGCCATTCCTGATTATGCTTTTCTTAATACATTTTATATATCTTTTGATACCTTCTAATAGGTTTTCGCGCGGTTTTAGTTCGTTTTCCAACACATTTTCAGTGCTTTTTTTGATGCTCTTAATATTTTTTATTGCCTTTTTGTACTTTATTTCATGATCTTTTTTGCTGTAACTCCCTGTAGTTCCCTGTATTTGGCTCTACATATGGCTAATTTATATACATGCTTCATTTCTTTCTTTCTGCCAAAAGAAACAAAAGAGAAACGCCTTGAATGAGTGATTTTTTTGTATTTTTAATTTAAATTATTCTCCAAATAAATGACAGGGGTCTATTCCTTTTTTTCCAATTTCTTTCTTTCTCTTTTTCTCTCTCTGGTAGCTTAGATATTCATTTGCCAGTTATTAAACTCTGGGTAAATTCTTTGGGTTTTAAGGTATCAAAAGTGGTAAAGAAAGAAAAGGAGTGGAGGTGTGTAGTGAAAGTGAAGGTTCACTTGCTAGTTACAATGTTGGATCAAATGGAGTATACACATATATATTTGTTTTAGGCAGTTGAAGCAGTATAACATATATTTCAGCCTGTTTCCAACCCATAAAACCGATTTATAGTATTCAACACAACAGAAATCTGTTCGTATTATATATTAATATTTGAACAAATAATTTATATATAAAATTATTAACTACAAAAAAACAATTTATAAAAAAAGCTTTTTTCGTTTATCAATTAATCCTTGTTTTTAACTCATTTCAACATCTTCATCATTTTCCTTCGAAACCGGCGTTTCGTTTCCATTTACCCCACCTTCCATGTCCACATCTTTACTTTTGTTTCTCACAAACAATGGCTTTTTCACAACCTTGTTTTCGAAATCAAAACCACCTGCTCGTTTAAGACCCCGTTTGGTTTCAGTCATATTTTCACAATTTTCATTCTTATTCTCATTATCATTGCTACTCTCCATTCCGTCGTCACCATCTGTATCTTCATCATACTTTCCACCATTGCTATTACCGTTGTTATAAATCCCCTTGGCCTCGTTGTTGACCACATCAGCAACTCTCTCGGCTTGGCTGTAAATGCCTTGGGCCCATTTGCCCAAGTTGTAGTTTTTGACTTGTGCTTTCAACAATGAGCCTTCCATATTGATATCATGTAAAACAAATCTGCCTTTACTGTTTTGGCTATTCCTCAATGCACCGGAATTTGTTAAAGAAGATGACGACATTGTATCCAATACTGGTGGATATCTAGCCAACAATTCTGACTCTTTTGTTTCAGTATTATTGTCTTGGTTGTCATTGTCAGTCCAAACTGCCTTTTCAGGATTTAACGCAAAGCTCATATCAAGCTTTTGATCAAGACCTTCACTAAACACATGAACAAGGGTTTCGTAAAGTACCGTTCGAGCAAACCGTTGCTCCACAATGTTGTCTGCCTTTTTCTCAGTCTTGTCCAAACTTGCCCAATCGTCCTGCAAAAACAAACGACGCCAAATGATCTGTTCATTCAACTTGATTTGAGATGCTGATAATTTACAAGATGTCAAGTGAATCAACTTGAACGCCAAGAAAAAATTGAGCCTGTTTGACGACAACTCGGTTGTTGTTCCAGCAGCAGCAGCAGTAGAGCTCTTGTCGACATCGCACAGCGTCAAAATGTCAACAAGCTCGTTGGATGTTAAAGGTTGGTTACCAGCCAGGCGGACAAGAATTCGTCGCAAAACTGCTCGCAGCTGGTTCAAGTTGTGCGATTTCAGACTTTGAGAAACTTGGTCGGCATATACAGAAATATCGTCGCCAGCGTTGTTTAAACGCAACAAAACTTGGTTTCTGACAAAATTGTGGATTTCCGTTAGCTCAAGCTGTGAGTTGATACGGTGCTGAAGAGTAACTGTTTTAGAGCTTTGAGAATTGTTTTGTTGTTGTTGTTTCTGGACACTTGCCAATGCACTCAGTTTGGCAATACTCAATTGTAAGAGCTTATTGCTTCCGATTGTTTCTTTTTCTGTCGCAACGTCCAAAAGTGTAGCAGCTGCTTGTTCAGTTCTGTCAACAAGCAGTTCATGGATCCATGAGAAACGGCCGTAGTTATTACCTGACGCCAAGAAGCGTTCAAGATACTCATAATACTGCGGGAATTGTTTAAGCAAAGACTTGAGTTGCTGGGTATCAACATAGTACTGAAACAATACTGCTGCAAAGTCGTAACCAAACGTGTTTATATATTCTTGAAGCTTTGAAATAATTCCAAGCGACAACACTGTATCCACTCCTTTAGCATTGACCTCGTTGCGGTAGTCGTCTCCAAGAAGTATGGCTAAAGATTTAAATAGTTTGTACTTTTCGGCAATCTGCTGGGCTTCTTGTTTTTGCCCAAACTTTGCCAAACTATGAATCCACTCATCACGAGTCGTTTTGTACGTTTGAGCAACTTTACTGGGTTGTTCAGTTTCTTTGAGCCACGCAATTCTGTCACAGTAAATATGACAAAGTGCGCTTACTATATGAACAAGCTGCTCTGACAATGTTGTATAATGCTGGTCTTGTTTTGAAAAAGATTCCAAAGCCTTGACAGTTTGCTGGTACTGCTGCAAAAACGCAGAAAGTACTTCGCTAGATCCAGTCCAGGGCTCAATTGATCCAACAGTCTCTTCAGTGATGCCAAAATACTGTGATCCAAACACAGCTCTTGTAGGATATGCTGAAAACGAAATTGCAGTTAAGAGTACATTGTTAACTTCTTCCAAAATGTTGACGCTGTTTTCGTGTTTGGCGCTGTAATTTGATGCTGGCATAAAAAGTTTGGGTATGTCTTTAATGCTGTGAATAAACCAGCTACGAACCTTGTCACCGTTTTGGTTGCCGGTTGTAGAAGGAATTATTTCAGGGAAAATGTTGACGGCCGAAGTATTGTTTTCCTGCTCGCCAAGTTTGTTGTTATATTCCTCCCAAAGCGATTTTGCAGCACAAAGCTTTTCCAAATCCCAGAGTAAAACGAGTTTAGAATTGAGGTTAAGTTCGTTGGGGAAATTTTGGTGAAGGAATTGGCCCATATGGTTCAATGCTTCCCATCTAAGCTCCAAATGATCGCCAAGCGCTGGTAATATTGGTGGAAGATAAGGCGATGTGCTGCTGAGGATTTCGCTACTGACTTGTGTAACAGCACGTCTAATAACTTCAGGATCCAACTGTAACTCTTTTCGAATCTCAAAATCAACTGGGTTCTCAAACTCTTCTCTGTGCCCATAAAACACGGCTTGTTCAATCTTTGTTTTGGCAATATCGAAATCAAAACCTTTGACAAATTTAGTAACTTGAGATTGTGAAGTACCAGACAAATTGTCTTCCGCTTCTTCTTCTTGGGTATATCGCTCAATTCTTAAAATACCAGCTTGCTTTGTCATTGCAATAATGCTAGGATATCTGTTGACCTTTTTGTTGACTTCAACCAAATCTTCCTTACCAAACGCAAATGCCTCAACACCTTGCAAGAACATGACAGTATCTTCCCATCGACTGACCTTACTCAGTTCATTAAGACTTTTAGGAATAGCGTCTGTCAAAATAACAGCATCAGAAAAGCAGACGAAAAGCGTGTTGTAAGGCTTTGGCAGCAATAGCTGAGGTCGGCACGAAGAAGGTGATGTAAATGTTTTAAATTGGTGGGTCGTGAGAATGTTCAACACATTTTGCTGGAGGGTAAAGGTAAACAAAAAGTATGCAATTTCTTGTGTATCTTTGTTATTTACAGAAGATCCAAGCACGTAAACGTAGTCTGCATTATTATGGTATTCAACATCGTGAACAGTGAACGTGGTATTTGCATGTGGGTACAACGACGAAATGCTGTCGAGCATAGCTTCTTGAAGGTTTTCTTCTAATAACAAGCGAGATTGGCCGGTTCTGAAGCAGTCCCAAATCAGCAAATTGCAACTACTGGTTATAGCTATCGCATGTCGTTCATCACGATCAATGTATTTACCAGGTTTGATGGAAACAACACCACGACGAGAACCAGAAAGGGTGACTGCGTCTTTTATTGTCGCAAGAAATCCGGAACCAGAAGTTCTCATGGTTTCAGACTGGAGAATTGGCTTGCCAGTACCATCGCGAAATGTGATTAAAATAAAACGTCCAACATTTGTGATAGCAACCACTCCGGCTGGCTCAATATTTTCAATGCAGTCAATATATTCAGAGCCGTGTAACTTGATTTGATGAACAATTTGCTTCTTCTTTTGCAACAATTCGTTGGCAAACGCACCACCAACACTTTCCCAATAAGTAACAATGCCAGTCTCTGGAACAATTGTTACAAGACCTGGCTCTTTGATTCCAGCAATTGGAGACACCAATGAGCCCAATGTGTTGCTAGCATTAGGATTGCTGCTGCTCGATTCGAAAAAAAAGACTTGGGGAATTTCCTCAGAAAGATCGTATTTCCAAACATAAATGCCTTTGGAAGACGTGAACATTGCATAAGATGTCGATTCGTCTGTTGAACCGGTAAGGTATTCATCTTGCGAAGTGTTTTTCAGTTGGACTGGAGAAGTAGGAAGTTTCAAAACACAATATTTAGAATTTTTCGTCAGCTCGACCAAACCACTTTTTGGTCCAGAAAAAGAGTGAACTGTAGCTGATTGTGCTCGAGACACTGGAAACTTGGCGTCAGTGGAATTCACTTCAGCACCAAGAAATTGAGGTCGTTGAAGTTCTTGGTGATCAAAAGGAGTCAATGCTGTAGAAGCATTGAACAACGTAGCGTCACCAGCACTGGATTGTCGCAGATTCCTTAAAGAAAACGACTTTGCTGACATGGTGCCACAAATGTATATGTATATGAATATTCAAGGATTGATGGATGAATGGTAATGATAATATAACAAAAATAAATAAAAGTTGATATCTCTTTGATGTATATTTTGTTTTTGTTTTCTTCGCAGTGATAAATTTCCAAATATTTAAAAATTCAACTTACCCGGACCGGGATTACATAAGCCACTTTATTTTCTAAAAAAATTTACAAAATTTTTTTTACATTCAAAAAGATATTTCAATCTCTTTCTTAATACCGGTTATTTTTGTTGTCATTATCAAATACCCTGTTTATTCAAAATGTTGAAAACCAATCCCAAAAATGCCAGAGCCAAAAGAGCTATGGATAAGCGTGAGCCCAAGCTTATTGAAAACACCAAACAAGCCTTGTTTATTCCAGGCTCAAACTGTAACCAGGTCCTGCAAGATGCCATGGTTGATTTAAACTCACTGAAAAAGCCTGATTCCAAAAAGTTTCAACGACGAAACGAAGTCCGCCCATTTGAAGATGCCTCGTCTATTGAGTTTTTTTCTGAGAAGAACGACTGTTCGTTAGTTGTATTGGCCAACCACAATAAAAAGCGACCAAACAATTTGACATTTATTCGAACATTCAACTACAAGATTTACGACATGATTGAGTTACGGTTAGACAACTACAAATTTTTAAAGGATTTCAAGAAGGCTACTTTCCAGGTCGGCATGAAGCCCATGTTTACATTCAATGGCCCAGCTTTTAATACCCACCCAATTTACCAGCACATCAGATCATTATTCTTGGACTTTTTCCGTGGCCAGATCTTGGACGGTTTAGACGTTTCTGGTCTCCAGCATGTTATTTCCGTTTCTGCCGACGAGGTTGACGATGAAAAGCCATTACCAAAGGTTCACATGAGAGTGTACATGATCAAAACTTTCAGAAGCAGCGACAATCCAAAGCTTCCCCGCGTGGAACTTGACGAAATTGGGCCCAGATTTGATTTCACTGTTGGAAGAAGACAAGAAGCTGATGCAGATATGGCTAAAGAGGCATTCAAGATTGCCAAACAGCTTGAGCCCAAGACACAGAAGAATATTGAAACTGATCTTCTTGGTGACAAGCTTGGTAGAGTCCATGTTGATCGTCAGGATCTTGACCAGCTTCAGTCTAGAAAGATGAAGGGTTTGAAGAAGAGAGCAGCAGCCGATAGTGACGATGATGAAGATATGGAATTTGATGACGACGAAGATGAGGATGAGGAAATGACTGACGTCCCTATCAAAAAGGCAAAGAAAAACTAAATATTAGATTAATAGAAACGAAAATTAGATCATTATAGAAATAGAGCTCATGTATTAATACAATAATTTTTAGCAAGTTCAATTTTACTTTAAGTAGCTTTTGAAATAAAAGATGTGTAGTTTTTTTTATGATTTTACTATCTATTCTTTGAAAGCTCTATTGTTTAGTTTCATTAATCAATAGTTTTCTTTCATGGAAAAGTTGAACTTCCAGTAGCTTGATACTTGGATTTAAGACCCTATTCAGCAGTATAATTGTGTGTGCTGGTGACGCTATTGAGTTTTAATCCATTAAAGCGTTATGATTTCTAACGATCAGAAAGAAAGCAAACTGACACTTAATTCTTTTTAAAAAAGAATGAATGCTTTTACCGTTCATCTTTTCCAGTAGAGAATTCAAGCGTCAAAGATGTATAGGAATTTTAGGGTTTTGGATGTCATAGTTAACAACCAGCTATTAGGCCTACATCGATACCTGTAAATTGTAGGTTCTGGAACAATGATTGATACGAAAAATAAAAAAAACAAGATCAAGTTCAACATTTTTTAAACTCGTCTCTGTCGACATTCAAACGTTTTTGAATTGTTTTGTTCTTCTAAAAAGTTTACAATTGTAGAATTTTACAAATGTAAGGTAAAATAGGTTGGTATAACATCTAGAAGCTGCACTTTCTTTTCCTGTACCGGAATCATCAGAATCTAAGGCACATATCACATGTCCGTTTAACTTGGGCGTGTCTTTTTTATTTTTTATTTTACTACCGAACCAAACCTAAATACCTATTTTATTTTTTTGTTTGTATTTTTTATTTTTTTATTCGTGATACAACATAAGTAAATTCTCAGACCTTAATCAACCGTTGTCTGTGCTCTTTTTGTTCAACAAACCAACAATTCAGCAAAATAAATAAAAAAATATAAAAAACAAAAATCTAGTATTTGCCCAGTGGGTGAAATTTAAATATACGAAACGATATACACTGAATCCACGCTTTAAAGTCAATTATAAAACATCAAACAATTCAATTATAGTTGAATAAGGAAATAGAACAAAGAATTGGCTGTCAAGCGTTAAACGATGTCGTCACGCAATTCTTTTCAGAAGCCAGTGAGTCTTGTTTTTTTTTTTTTTTTTTTTTTTCGCCATTGTCATTTCATCGTTCTTATTTTGCTAATAATCGGAATTGATCAACTTGTTGAATGAATATAGGAAACGGCTTCAATAGGTATGCTTATTTTGATGCTCTTAAAACGCTGGATTGATTCACAAATTTGTAGCAAACGAATCGGCTATTGAAACATGTATAAAAGCATCCATAATCGCAACACTAGTATTCAGACTAGTCTTTACATTAATTTATTTTTTTGCTTGTTTGATTCAGTTGCTTTTGTTCATGCCCCCCTTTCTAACAACCTTCGCTAACTTAATTCAACAATAATCTCAACACTTTGATCTTTTTCTTTTATGATTTTTGCCTTTTTCTTTACTCTTTTCTTCAAAATGATTGCAATAGATAATAACGATTACTTCTTTGACGAAAATGGTGGTCGAGGAACTCCAGCATCTACTTTTTTTAAACGCTTAGTATCCAGTAGTCGATCAGTATCAAGCCCTCTATCAGAATCCGAGTTTACCAAGTATGTTGACAGCACGATCTTCATTGGCTTTCACTCAATTTTATTGAAACTTTTAAAATAATTGAAAAACACTAACACATTTCACAGAGCTCGTCCTGGTAGCGAAGCTACAGACAAAGTTATCGGTGCTTCATATTCATATGCCGATTCCCTCAAGTTTGAGCAACTATCGTTATCCCCTTCTCAAACCAATAGTTCCAACACCAGCAGCCTTCCCGAATCCCCAGTTATCAAACCAGTAACTTCACGCAAAACCGCACAGTTTGACATGGACGATGACTGGGACGCCAATGTGGATCACGATTTGGTGCGCGTAACGTCAATCCCAAAATCATTTGAAAACAAGCCCATTCCTGACTACAAAAAGCCAACTCGACCAAAGTATCTGCATCGACACAGTACTGGTAACACCAACTCATCGCTGCCGATGAGTGCATCTAGCAAAGGATTAAAAGCTGCAAGTAATGGAAGCTCTTCAAGCTTGTCTTTCATGAATTCTGCCTCTATGCTTTCTACTACTAAAGAAGAACAAAATGGGGACGCAACAAAAGAAGAACCAAAGACACCAGTCGACGGTTTGGATGAGTCTAAAGAGGTTGAAGGCACTGACAAAGACTTGGAGTCAGCAATTTCCAATTCATCTGAGACTAGTTCTCACAATAATAATAATGGACTCAAAGCACAATATCAACAAATCATGGATAACCCTATCAATTCTTTATCAACTCTTGATCTCACACAACCATCATCAGAAAGCTTAGACGATACCAAACGTTTTTCTCGGATCCAGAAATTCAACAAAATCTTGCATTCACCAAATATCGATCTGCATGAACTTAAAAAACTAGCCTGGTCAGGCGTACCGTTTGAACTACGACCAGTCACCTGGCAAATTCTTTTAGGATACCTTCCAACAAGTGCAGAACGCCGGATAACTACGCTTTTACGGAAAAGAAAAGAATACTTAGATGGCGTGGACCAAGTCTTTTCGTCTGGGCTGGATCAAGCCATGTGGCATCAAATATCAATTGATGTTCCCAGAACCAATCCTCACATTCCACTTTACGGATTTCACAGCACTCAACGAGCACTCGAGAGAATTCTTTACCTGTGGGCAATTAGGCACCCTGCTTCTGGATATGTCCAGGGTATCAATGATCTGGCAACTCCTTTTTTTCAAACATTCTTGTCAGCGTACATTGAAACCGATCCAGAAAAATACGACCCTGGTCAACTTCCTAAAGAGGTGCTAGATGCCGTAGAAGCAGACACTTTTTGGTGTTTAACAAAACTACTTGACGGTATTCAAGACAACTATATTCACGCCCAGCCAGGCATCCAAAGACAAGTGGCTGAGCTGCGGGAACTGACACAGCGCATTGATGCTAACCTTGTTAAGCACTTGAGCGCCGAAAGCATTGAATTCATGCAGTTTTCTTTTCGCTGGATGAACTGTTTGCTGATGCGCGAAGTGTCTGTGAAAAACACAATTCGCATGTGGGACACGTACATTTCTGAAGATGCTGCGCGAGGTTTTTCAGAGTTCCATGTGTATGTCTGTGCTGCATTTTTGGTGAAATGGTCAGCCCAAATCCAGGAAATGGATTTCCAAGAGATAATGATGTTTTTGCAAGCATTGCCTACTAAAGATTGGGGAGAAAAGGATATTGAGCTATTGTTGAGTGAAGCTTACATGTGGCAGTCTTTATTCAAGAATGCGTCTGCTCATTTACGATGATTTGAATCAAGAAAGACTTTTGAACGGTCTTTAAAATCACAACCCATATCAAGTCAATATCGTTGACTACATCTGTATTTTTATAAATAAACTCATTTACTGGATTCCAAGTTTATACTATTATATATTAATATTAATTTCATTTTTGCTAGATACCAAACACAATTAAACCCTTCAAGCCAAATATTTCACAAAACACGGACTTGAAAAATATCAATAGTCACGTGCATATACTGTTGATTTTTTTTTTTTTTTTTTGAAATAGGGTATGGATAATATCCGAAAAGTAAACAAAAACATTTGCACACAACCAATTTGAGGAGCTATCAGCATTTTATCACATACATATAACCTGTGTTTTTTTTGTCAACGTTCACAATCAAATCTGGAGAGTCATTATATTCAACACATTATTGTTATTTTTAAGATCCCGGTTTACTATGAATTTGACAGTTTTACGATCCACCACTAGTTAATAAATCAATCAAGCCAACCCGAATCATCGATCGACCGCCTATACATTCATAATGGCCAAACTTTCTAAACAAAGTTCAAATAAGCTAGGATTCAACAATCCCGAAATGCAACGTGTTCTGTTCCTGAAACAAAACCAATCAATTGCCAAAGCACATTCACAACTGGCAGTACGCGTAGCACAGTTGGAAGAAGTAGTGACGGTGCTGAGAATAGAAAACATGGCATTTCGAGAAGAAAACGTAGAATTACAAGGAAAACTTACTCGCAGCGAGGAACATATTGAAATGTTGACACAAAAACTGGAAGAAATGAAAGGAAACAAAGAAGAAATAGGAAAAGAAGTAGAACACGAAGGAGAAGAAGGAAATAGATGCCAAGGCTTGTATTTATCTCTACAACAGAAGGTAGATGAAATTGGAGATATTTTGAAATCTTCTGGCTTTTCAATACCGGCTCTAGAACACACTGCATCTCCTTCATATCGCCACCTTCGTA
Organism: Magnusiomyces tetraspermus; assembly: GCA_030578715.1. NCBI lineage: Eukaryota > Fungi > Ascomycota > Dipodascomycetes > Dipodascales > Dipodascaceae > Magnusiomyces > Magnusiomyces tetraspermus. The sequence goes on from JAKTYL010000035.1 coordinate 35,367, forward strand.
ATACCACTAATTCTCTTGATATCCAAGCGATACCAAACCCTACATTACAAGGTTCTCCAGCCGATCCAGCTAGTGTGCCATCAGAAGATTTACCAGCTATCAGGTCTCGCAAATCTTCACTGTCTCGAAGATCCTCAAGACGCCGAAGTGGGTTCCTGGTCTCACAAGAATTTCCCAAAAATCATCTCCAAGACGATTTGACTTTATTCATGAACGAAACTCAACAAGCAAACAAAACATCACATGAATACTTGTCTCATTCAAAAAGTACGCGGAAGGAAGTAAATGGTCAACAATTTGGAAATACTGAAGATTCTGAAATAACTGACTATCAGATAGTTGATGACAATAGGCATCGTGAAGACACCCATATTGAAGATACTGGAAACTCGAGTATACAATCATATGACTCGGAGAATGAACAATTTTCTGTTGTGTATTCAGATGATGACTCTAAACGTGAAGAAGAAGAAGAAGAAAATCAAAATGAGAATGATGAGAGTTATGAGGAAGAAATGGGTACAATGAATTCGACAGAAGAAGCATCAAGAATGTCCTTTGAATGTATACCCGAGGAAAATGAATCATTTTACAAAGATGAAGCCTTTCCAAAATCAAGAATGGAGGTTTTGGATGCTATTATCAGCAACAGAGCCAACCCTGCTGTTTTGGAACCTTTACAGCCACAAGATACCAGGTCGGCAAATGCAAACCAAGAAAGACATGTGAATGGAAATGGGAACCGAATTGATATTAGAGTTGAACATGAGAAGGAAAAAAATCAGGATTTGGGTGTGTTTGACTATAATGATACATTGAACGATACATTGAACGACGCATTTGAGCATGAAGCAAATGACAATCCAAATACCAACTCGAATATCATTCCCACTGACAACCATGTCTCTGAAAATCTCAACAGCGACATTCTAGGCAGCCCAGTAACTCATCAAAAAGGCCTGCATCTTGACGCTTTGGCTGCCAACTCAAATAATGTCTCAACTATTGAACCAGCTATCGATTCAGTCACTAAACAAACTCCTCCATCATTCTTCGAAAGAAAAAGCGTGAGACGGTCTCTGCGAAACCCAAGTATTTCCCATGATACCGAAAAACAAAGTGATGATAAGGCTCATGATGAAGATCATGCCCAAAAAGATGCTAAGGCTTGCGGTACGAGTAAATCAACTGAACGCAGCACTTCCCGCATTACTACAAACAAGCAAAAATTGGCATCATCAGTTCGGCAAGTGCCAATTGAAAACTCATTATCTCAACATTCTGTTGCTCCAACAAATGATCAAAGTACACATTCGACAGATCCAAAAGAATCAACACCAACATCCCCACTTGCACAAAAATCAAAATCAACATCCGCAAAACCAGCAAAATCAGTTAAGCCCAAGACGCCAACTACATCTAAAGCTAAAGCTGCTAAGACTACTAATAAAAGAAAAAAGGCATCTGACGACATTGAAGCAGTGGAACCTATTCATACCTTAGATACTGTTACAGTTTCAACGACTCTCAAACGTCCAAAATCAAAATCAAAAACACAAGACTCTAGCACTCAAGATTTGAGTGTTCGGGAATCAAACAGTCAAAGCTCAAATAGCCAAGAGGTAAATGCTCAAGATTCAGATTCAGCTGCTAGTAGACCTCGCCGCCGATGCTCCAAAAAAGTCAACTACGCGTTACCATCGCTTCGCACAAAACTTCGTAAAGATGTCAACTCGACGTTTGACGCAGTAACTGGTCAAGATCTAAGTGGAATTTTTCAAGTTAATAATGATTTCCAAGTTAATGGCAACTCTTTCCAATTTAAGGGCGGTGATAATGATAATGATAATGATGAATCTAAGAATGGTGCTGGTTTTGTGGCGAGAAAGAAAAGAAAACTGAGCAAAGATACGGAGTCTATTGTCATTATCTCGGACAGCGAAATGGATACTAAATCGACGAAGAAGAAGATAAGTCCTACAAATTCTGCTAACGTTGCTACTAATTCTGTAACTACAGATACTCCCACATCTGCTGCTTCTGACAAGGCAAACCAAGAATCAACTATTGTTCCGAAACAAGAGCCACAAGAAGAGGCATCAGTCATTATTTCAAAAGTATCAAATCAAGAGCCAAGAGAACGAGACGCTAATACTGACGCAGGAGGTAGTATAACGACGAAAACGATTACAAACAGCACTACAACAATAATTGATAAAGATTCAGCAGGAGATTTGAAAAAGACTAAAAGACGGAAAAAAAGTACAAAGCTTTACATACCAAAAGGTAAAGAAAATAGAAAGAAAATTCATACTGAAACATGAATATAGAAGTGTGTATAGATATAGATATATATATATATATATATATATATAATTAGTTTGAATGTTTATATCGATCAATAATAGCTTATCAATAGTTGTGCTTATTAAACAAAATAGATGTATTATCCCAAATTAAGTGAACGATAAAAAAATAAAAAATAAAAATAAAATAATAATAAATTAATGAAACGTGAATGTTTATAAAATGCTCAAACTCTAGTAATTAGATTCTCTCAAGGCTTGGTCATAAGATGGAGGGCCGCTATCCGGAAGATTTGGATCAGACTTTGTAGACTCATCGTATCTTGAACCACTTTGACCATTTTGACGACTACTTGACTCTGCAATTGATCCGTACTGGGATTGCTGATTGTCCAAAAGTCTTCTGTTTTGCGAGTTTTCGCTGATGTTTTTGTTATTCACTTTTTGATTTGCTTCGTGCGTTTGACGAGTAATGTCAGAAGGCATAGACATTCCACTGGGAGATGTGACAATTACATTTCGGTAAGAGTCGAGATAAGAGTTGTATGGAGTAGAAATAGGTTGGTTATTATTAGATTGCCCATTTCCACCTCTTCCGTCTCGTCCATCTCTTCTATCTCTGCGATCTCTACCGTCTCTATGACGTCTATTTGGACTTCTGGTTACCACATAGTACTGACCTTCCTGGTCATACTCGCCACACTCACCATATCTAGTTGGAGGATAGTGCGCAATGATGTACCACGCATGAATCAGTCCTGGAACATACCCCAGACAACACAGCGCCACGTTGATCAGCATATCAACGCTGCACAGTCCTCGGCGTAACATGACTGGTATCGGTGGGAAAAATATCGCAAGAATGACAAGGAAAAAGTCACTGCATCCTGGCGAGCAACCACAGCAGCATTCGCAAGTTGAAGATATACACATTGAGCATAAAAGAACAATAAAAAACACAAATAGAAACAACACTAGTTGGGACCAGGCTGGGTCGTGTTGAGTAAAGAAGTGGCGAACGTTGTAAACAACGTGCTCAAAAAAGTGATTGACAGAATGAATTTTGAAAAAAAGAGTTTATGAAATTTATGTGAAATAAGGCTGTACAACTGACAAAAGTAGCTGAGTTAAGTATAATAAAGTTGAAATTGGTAGATTTAGAAGAAAAAAAGCAAAATCAAAAGTTGGGGATTTTTGGTTGGTTTTTAAACTAGCAAAAAGATTAAAAAAAAGATATCACGCGTGAGATCACGTTGAGCGGCACAGCCGCGGGTGTTTTTTTTTTTTTTTTTTTTTTGATGGTTGAAAATTACCAACATGATAACTTATCGCATTTTAATTCCAGCGCTTTTATCAATTTATTTTTCAGCATTTTAGTTATTTCGGAATAAAGAATGAGTAAAAAAAAGAAATCAAGAAAAGGAGGAGGACAGAATAACATAAACGGATACAATGGATTTGAAAGACATGGAGTTGATAGATCTTTTGTGGAATTGAATTATGATGATTCTAGTAGCAATACCAATAATAACAGAAACACTCATAATAGTAATAATAGTAATAATAATAAAAGCAACAATAATAATACTCCTACACTTGACTATTCTAACACGAATGCATTTGGAAATGGAGGTGGCAACAATGATCGCAGTACTCCGACTGGACACGGGCTTGACCGATACCAAACATTTGCCAAAAGAAATAGTCGGCAAAATGCTGGCCCTAAACAGGATAATCTGTATCATCAACATAACCCGAACAGCCAGCATTACCAACAAAGAGGCCAAAAATATGTTCAACATGGTCAGCATGGCCAGCAAGCGAATATGCCCGATTTGGATCAAAAAGTGTTGAACGTGCTGTATCACCAGCCTTTATTACCTGGATACTCTGATTTGAACAAGTTTAAGATACCAATTAAGCGGGATGGAGACGAAGTAGGTGAAACGGACGGAAAAGAAAAGGTGGTTGAAGGAGGGTCTGATTCGCATGTTCGCAAGAAGGCTAAGGTAGAACAAAATGTTAATGATAAAAATGAGGTCAATACCATTCTGGAGCAAGTAGGATTACGAGATGACTATTCGGATGAGGGATCTGGCGAAGACAACGATGGCGACGAAGAATATGACTATGACAACGATAATAATCAAAGTGACGATGAGGATGAAGATGAAGATGAATATTATGATAATACTAAATCACATACCTCAGGGCCTCTTGACAAAGAAACAGGCCAACGTCCTGCGTTTCCTATTCCCAAGCTATCAGATCTTTTGAGGCGTAAGCAATCCATGTCTGCAAACAATGAAGAAAAAGTGAACAACAATGATAGTTCAAACTCAAACCAAGCAAACAACGCCAATAAAACAAAAGACAAACAAGATGGTATGGAAATTTCATATGAAGTGCTTGAATATTTGGCTCGTGTTAAACATGAAGCCAGCCAACGACCCTCGTTTGTGGCTATTCCTCGAGCGAAGTCCACAACTGAGACATGTAACGCATATGCTGGAAAAGGGGTGGATAAAACTCTTGAGCAGGTGCTGAATGTTGCAGCTGCTTCTAATGCTTTTGCGGCTCAGAATGGTGGGAGAACATTAAAAGCTTATGAACAAGTTTCAGCTAGAGAACCGGGTTTTGAAACAGCTGCAAATGCCACGGTGAATAAAGAAAATATTCAACAAATAGAGAGTAAAAATGAAGATCTCACTGAAAATATTAAAGTGGATCAATCAAAAGATACTGAAATGAGTCTAGTGAAAGATTCTGAAGTATCTCAAAGCAAAAGCAGCAAAGCTACCAGTAACAACAAGCCTAAGATTGACACATTTGCAACCAAGTTCCAGCATCTTTTTATTACAGAAACAATCACTTTGAACAGAAACTGGTACAACTCATTTTTAAACTCATTTAGACTCACAAAACAAAAACTTGACGTCGCAGTACGGTTAAAGCAAAACAAAACCAATTTACACAATAACTACTCCAATCCTAATCTTCACAATACCCCGAATCCTCCTGCCATTTCCCAAATTTCCCAAGTCTCGCATCCCAATATCCAAAAACCTTTGAAATTCAGCGAATGCAAAAAATACTTAGCCCCGACCTCTACAACTCTTCCCACTCCGCTTTTGCTAGCTTCCTTGGATACCAAAACCGTGTACGATCTTTTGGCGCATGTAGACAGGTGTTTGCAGTCGCAACGCAGTGTTTCGACTCCTTTTGCTAAATGGGTTTACGCTTTGCTGGCGCGCTGTCCTGAAGTGTTGGAAGCTAATAAAGTGGTTATCTTGCGAGAGATTGCGAAAAAGTGTGTCAGAATGAAAAAGAGGGGAGAAAGAGAAAGAGAAAAACGAGAACTTGAAAAGCAAGAAGAGAAAGATATCGAAGGAACGGATGGCAAAGAAAAAGAAAATAATCAAGAAGATGGAATGAGTGTAGAAATGAAAATGTTTGTGGAATCGACAGTTGCAATTGTCGCAGGATTTTTTGGGCAAACTGATTTGGTAGAATTCACAAATTGAGCAAATCAATACAAACTGTAATTATAACTGTAACAAGACTCATAATTAAGAAAAATAATATTATTAAAACAAGAACTAAAAGGTCTATTAAAAACTATAAACAATCAATAAAATACAAAAACAAAATTTACAAAAAGATTTTTTTTTTTTTTCAGCCAACTCTTTTAAAAAAAATTGGATGACTATTTTTCATATTCTGCCTGTTCTGCAGTATTGCCGAATTCAGGGTCAGAATTTTGAGCAGAAGAAGCTTCCAAAGTCTGAGTTTGGACAGGATTGTTCCAAGCCAAAAAGTCTCTTCTGACCTCAACATAATCGTAGGCAAACTCACCAATTTGGTCGTCGTCCATGCCTCGTAATTCTGCGTCTTCAGAGGCTCTCAACTGACAACCTGGAATGTAGTTGACAGCGTAGCCAATGAGCACAGTCAAGACAAAAGTGTAGCCCATACATGCAGCAATGTAAGCAATTTGTTTATAGAGTTGTTTGTAGTTGTGAGATAACCAGCCACCTTCGTGGAGAGTGGCATTGTCCAGACCAATGACCCAGTCAGCACCGAAAAGTGCGTTGAAAATGAGACCAATAATGCCGGCCATACCGTGCTCGGCAAAGATATCGAAAGAATCGTCAACACGTAGCAAGTACTTGATTTTGGTAGCAAAGTTACAGACAAGGCCAGCAACAACACCTAAAATGACAGAGGCCCAAAGAGGGATGACGCCAGATGCTGGAGTAGCAGCAACAAGACCTGAAATGACACCGGAACAGACAGCAACAGTAGACCACTTGCGTTCCAAACGGTAATCAAGAAGACACCAAGTCATGGCACCGAAACAGGCAGTCAAGTTAGAGTTCATAATAGCGTAAACGGCACGTAAGTTAGCACCAAGTGCAGAACCACCGTTGAATCCAAGCCATCCAAACCACAGAATCACAGTTCCGAGAGTAACCAAAGACACGTTATGAGGTCTAAAGTTGAGCAACAGTTTTTCTTTACGTTTGCCCAATGCGACAGCGTATGCAAAACCTCCAACACCGGAACCGATTTCTACTGGGCCACCACCAGCATAGTCCAAAACACCCCATTTAGCAGCCCAGCCGTTTGCATTCCATACCCAGCAGGCAATAGGACAGTAGACAATAGTGACCCAAAAGGCAGTAAACACACAGACAGGAAGCAAGCGACCACGTTCAGCAATACCACCCGCAACAATGGCAGCAGTAAGAGCTGCAAACATGCCTTGGAAAGCACAGAACAACAGTTCAGGATATTTATCTCCTTCTTTGCCCCACAGCACGTTATGGAGACCGAATGAGTGGAGGTTGCCAATAAAGCCATTAGTGGCCGATTTGGAAAAGGCCAACGAGTAGCCCCAGAAGTACCAGACAAACATGGCTACTATCGAAGTCATGAGACATGCCCAGATGAGAGAAAGTGCAGACTTACGGCGCGCAAGACCAGAATATAGCAACCCGAGACCGGGAATCATGAAAAAGACCATACATGTTGATACCGCTAGATACCCAATGTCGCCAGTATCATAACCTAGAAAGAAACGGTGAAAAACAATTGTAAATACATGAGGTTAGTTGGAAGACAGTAGACATAAACGTGCACGGCTGTACATACTTTCACCACGAAATTCGCCTTCGCGGGCAAATAAGGAAGGGTTAGGGCTTTGCATAGTGTCGGAATAGAGTAAGAATTAAGGTGTATATTTTTAGTATACCCAGAAAATGAGGAGAGCAAGGGTGTATACGTTAAAACAGAGTGTCGAACAAAAGTATCCACCAGCACTTGGACGTGAAAAAAAAAATAATAAGAATGAAATAAGAAATGAATGAAATAAAAAAAAAAGAATGTGAAATTTTCGCTGGGATGGCCTTATCCTTTTATATTTGCTTGCACCCGTTCCAGATTTCTTGGTATTGTGACTTTTTCTTCCTATCGATAAAAAAAGGGTTTCTTGGCCTTTTTTTTTCTTCGTTTCAATTTGTCGATTTAAACTTTGCCTATGATTCAGTACTGTGGCTATTGGTTTGTATCTTTCTTAGGTAAAAGCGTAATCGATAACAACAGGCTCTTATGATTGGTGTGATTATAATGGCGTGAATATCTGGCTTTCATTGTGTGCGAATTTAAAGCAAAAAAAAAAAAAAAAAGTATTTAATAAATAAATAATAAATAACAAATAATAAATTCAAAATAAAGTAACGCTGTAATATTTAATACCAGCAAGTACTCCTTCACTAGACGTATGCCTCAATCAATGGTTCCGCCGAATCAAAACGAAATTGCAGATACTGGCAGCCTGAAACCCTTACTCCATTCCTGTTTACCCTTTTGAGCAATCAAGTTGTTTATCTTTTATCAGCAAATACAATCTGTGTCGATAAATCACACCTTACATCTCTACACAGCCATACTCTAAAGTACACCAGTGACACACACATATACGAGTAGAGACCGCTGATTGGATACTGATTGTGCGTGAAACGGTCTTGGGTCCGTCCTTCGTCTGTATTTTTGTATGTTTTGGTTTTTTCATATGGATTTTTTTTAATTTTTCAATTTTTCAATTTTTTATTTTTTTATTTTAATTTTTTAATTTTTTACTTTTTAATTGAATCCTGGTCTCGATCGCTCCTCGTTGCGCGCATACCTGCCTGTCTTATCCAAAGATTCACTGTTTGTAGATATAAGAGACGATTTACTGCCACTGACATTGTTATATAAAATCTTAATTGTGAATCACGTGATAGTCACATGCTCTATTTGATAGTTGCAAGTTACCCGGTCGAATGAAACGTGCAGAAAAATAATGGCGAAACCAAAACAAGCAGAATGTGAAGGCTTGGAATATCACTGATCAAAACCGTTTTTCAGCTTATTTATACTTTATACTTGCCTTCATTAATACCATTATTTATTCAATCACCTTCTGTACACCCTCACACCCAATCGCTTATTTATTTATATCAACATGGAAGACGCCGAACAAGACTATTCCAGCGCCTTAAAAGGCACAATTGAGGCTCTCGAGTCGCGCGATGACATACACGCTTTAGATCGCATTTACAACACTGTTGAGAAGATCAAGCGGCACAGGGACGGATACCTTGAGCAACAGAGCAAAGAAATCGCCAACATGACGCGAAGCCTGCAAGTGTTGCAAGCAACAGTAGAAGAACAGGAACGTCGAATGACTGGCTTTGACTCCGACACGACTAATGGTACAGATGAAGAAGGAGCTGCAACTGGAACGAGAAAAAAAAAAAAGTCTAAATCAAAAAAAAGATCGATTTTGGCAGACGATAATTTTGGCAGCGAGCCTGAAGGTGGATTGTCGCTGGAGCGGTTATACGAAGAGTTTAAGCATGCCCGTAGCGTACTTCAAGATCTTACAAACGAAGCGGAAGAGCTGGCAAAAGAAATAAATGAGGCAGAAGCCGCGAATGATGCCAATGAAACTACGATGCAACAGCTGATGGAGGAGCTGGAACAGTTGTCTGCAAAAGACGTGCTGGAAACGTCGTTGGGTAAAGAGGTCAAGGATTCTACAGTGTTGAAACTCAATTTGTACAAGTCACTGGGAATTGCATTTGATGGTGATTCGCCAGAGACCCATAAAAGAGTAATGGTTCACTCTGAAGAGTCTAATCAAATTCATACTTTGGATTTGGAAAACTATTCGTCATTTTTTGTCTCTAATTACATTTGGGATAAGCTGTGAAGCAGGCTGATTCATCGAGAACGTTTTCATCCTTTTTTTTTTTTTTTTTTTCTATCGTTTTTTATCCTAATACCACTTCCCTACTTTTATTTTTAACTGATGATGTGAAATTTAGATCATATTATCCGCACTGTGTCAGACAAATATGACATGGAACTACCTTTTATGACTGATGTGCTTTATGTTTATGCTCTTGTATATGTATAAGACAAGAGACTCCATGGCTAGTTGGGGTTTCTTCATTTCTAATTTAATCGACTGTTTTATTATTGTTTTATTTTTTATTTATTTTTTTTTTATGAATAGTTAGTTAATTAATAGCATTTATTCGGCATTTGTCGAAAGTTTTATTTCTATGAATCATTCTAATCCTACCCAACCTCTGATTACATGGACCAACGGTGTTACTGCTGCTAGAATAACCAATGTTGTTCCAAACACAAAAAAAGCCAACGACGACAAAGCACCAGCTCTTGGATCAGTCACCAACAAATGCGCTGACCCAATTGCCGAGCTATTGATTCCAATCACAATTCCCTTTGTAAGATAGTCGTCGTCACGCACACGCATTTTGCGCAAAATCCATTCACCAAGCAGTACACCAACAATCCCGCTGAGAATGCCAACAACTGCGACCAAGGAGGTAGACCCGCCAAGCGACTCGACGACTGGAAGGGCGAGTGCCAGTGTGACACTGCGTGCTACAAATGCAAGCGATCTGTTAGCAGAAATTCCAATTGCGTAGCATACGGGTGGATATGCAAAGAAAGAAGCGAGTGCAATGAGGATACAGGGAATCATAAGGACCAAGAACTAAAAACGAAAAAAAACACAAAGTAAACAGTTAGCACAATAGACAATGCAAAAAGACAATACTAATCAAACACTCACGTTTCTCTTTAAATCTTTTCGATAGTTAAACATTGGAACAGCCAATGCCACAATACTTGTATCCAACAAACTAGAAATAACGTCTCCAGCTCCAGGCAATGCTGGTTCAAACTGTGCACGCTTCGGGTTATAAATGTACGGCACATACTTGTACTCTCCCTTTTCAAACAAACGCAAGTACGATCGGCCAGTTTTGAACTGCCACAAAGCTTGACGCAAAATTGCAAACCCGTAAGTTCTTTTGCCAGGAAGCATCACACGCGCCTGCCGCTGGAGTTGTTCAATCCCAGTAGCTGTTGAGCCAACAAGCGACGAAACGGTTTGGGAATCGATTTCGTTCAATACTTTGTCGACAGCATTGCTGAAACTGGTTTGGGAGAATGTGGACGACGGAATGGTTGCAGTGTAAATGATTGCAATGAGGTAGAACCCGCCAACTGTTAGGAATGCTGAAATCAAGATTGGATGGAACATGATGCGGTATTTGTGTGGAACTTGCATGGCAGCAAGAAAGCAAAGAACTAAAAGACTTAATTGAGCAGGCATGGCGTAAGAAGTTGGAGAAAACCAGTACACAAATACACCAGAAATGAAAAAAAGTCCATAGAAGATGTAATCTATTCGAGCTGCGACTAACAAAGCTACTCTGTTTCGAGTCTGGTTTTTGGGGCCACTTCTCTTATTATCGCCATTATTATTTTGCGACTGATGATTTCGAACATTAATTTTTCTATTGTTGTTGTTATCATTTTGATGTTGAACTTGGCCTTGGTTTACAATTGTGTTGCTAGCCGTGCCCATCACAGCAGGGTCCAAGTCTGCAATATCCACCTCAGGTGCGGTAGTTGTATTTGGTGTAACTGAGGAACCAAATTCAACAGCTTCCATGACGTCACTGCCAGTACTGGGTCTGCGACCATGCGGCTGGTCAATATCTCCATGAGTATGCTCGTCTGGATATTCATACTGTCCAAACACATTATTTTCACTTCTTTCATCAGAAATCCGTCCATTATTCGTGTCAGAATTGCTAATAACTTCATTAGTTTCATCTTCTCTATTTCTGTACTGCGGCAGCTCGACAATCGTATCTTGTCTCACATCACCAGGCGCTGCATCTATTCTATCTGTCATATTCTCAACGTGTGCACGTCGTGGCTTACCAATGCTTTTTTGAAGTGCCCAGACCATGTACACACAAATTGCTGCTGTTATGAGATAGCCAATCACAAAAGCTGCGGCAATTTGAAAAGCTTCTGCCGCAGATATATGGTCAGTGAGCGGTAAAGTGACGAACGCTGGAACAAAACAGATGTTGATCCAGCGTAACGAAAAGCCTGCAGGACCTGCAGCCGCAATTATAGAAGAAATAGGTGGAAGAGATGAAAAAGACGGAAGATGCAAAAAAACTTTGGATGCAAAAGATGTTCGGGGAATAGGACTGTGACCAAGTTTTGGTTTGGTAGAATTTGAAGCACGATTTGTGTTTTGGTTTGAAGGATCAACAAGAGGTTGGCGAGAAGCTGTGCTAGCGGTATCTTTAGATAACCCTTCGTTTGAAATGTTGTTTTCATTACTATTCTCAACAGTAACTGAACCTCCGTTCTTGTTTCTGCTCGCATTTCCTTTGTTGACCGCATTATGCACAACACTTGTGCCTTCAAAAAATCGAACAATCCTGGTCGCTTTGCGTGTTCCAAGCGCTTGCTCAAGCACTAAGAAAATTGCAAACAAGAGTAGCATGCACACAACAGAGGCTGGAATAGAAATTGTGGTGAGCAGAATGATACGGTGCACCCCATAAATCAAGCATAGTAAAAAGACTTCGCCGACAAGCGTCAGAAAGTATGATTTAAAGAGATGTGCGAATGAATATCGGAGGCCCTAAAATGATTGAAGAGAAAAAGGGAGGGAAAAAATAAAAGGTATAAATATTGAAAAGTGTGTTTGAGGGTTAACTTTGGTACCAATAAAGTATTTTGGCATTTGAACTTTTCGAAATTCAAGATCAATTGATACATTGATACATTGAAAAATACACATACTAGCAATACTCCAGAAAGAACTTGTAGAATTGGATGCTGAGAAATAGACATTTAGAATTATATATTTACAAACTGCATGAAATTCAAAAGCAATGAAATGAAAATAATAAAGATCAAAGAATTCAAAGGTATCAAAAGTATCATTTATGACTGATAGAATCAAGAGTCGATATGGAATATTTACATACACCCACTTGCCCGAGTCAATCGACGACTTGGACAGGCTCACGGAAATACAAAGTCACATGTGCTATGCGTGATTTAGAGCATAATGTTACAGGTCACGCATTACTCATGTGAGCAATCTATCACATGTGTCATCTTCCTTTGTTCCTTTTCTTATTTTTGGTAGCACTGCCTCTGACTTTTGCTTCTTTATACTCGACTTTCTGACATCAAAATCCCTGTTTTTCTCCTTTCTTATTTTCTACTTCAATTTTTTTATATTACTCATTGGATACCTAGACTTGTTTTTTTTTGGCATATATACCACATTAAGCCTCAACCTTAGAAATAAAAAATTAAAAAAAAAAAAAGATATATATAACTCAAAATATTACATCTATATATTTTGTGTTAATCCAGAAAACGAAAAAAATAACTTGTATTAAACAGAAAACATATATTTCGTACACACAACAGAGGAATAACTTTAAAAAATGAGTTGGAACGGATTCAAAAAAGCAATTAATCGTGCCGGAACTACCGTAAGTTTAAGACATTGAAAACAGCATCAACTACGACGACGACAAAAACTGTATTTGACAATAACGAAATGAGAGAATTAAAGATACTAACTGTGAATTTTGAAATTATTATTTTGAATACAGGTCATGATGAAGACGGGTCATGTTGAAAGGACTATTGATAAAGATTTTGAAATTGAAGAGAGAAGATATAGAACGTGAGTGAATTATTGCTTTTGATTTTCATTTACAGTAACTTGTCTAACCATTTTCATTTATTGTTTTTGATCTTTTGTTTAGCATGGAAACTGCTTGTAACAAACTTCAAAAAGAAGCCAAAGGATACCTTGATTCATTAAGAGCCATGACTGCATCACAGACCAGAATTGCTGAAACCATTGACGCCTTCTATGGAGATGCCGGTACCCGTGACGGTGTCAGCAAATACTATCTTACAGCTGTCCAGGAGCTCGACTCGGAAACTGTTAAAGCTCTAGATGGACCTTTCCGTGAAACTGTTTTGGAGCCCATTTCTCGATTCTGTGCTTACTTTGCTGATATCAACGAAGCCATCAAGAAACGCAACCACAAGCTTAAAGATTACGATGCTCTGCGAGCTAAAGTGAAGAGACTTATTGAAAAGCCTTCAGATGACGCAACCAAGCTGCCTCGTGTGGAACGGGAGTGTGCGCAATCCAAGGAAGTTTACGACCAGCTCAACAATCAGCTCACAGAAGAGCTGCCAAAGCTTATTGATCTTAGAGTGCCATACCTGGATCCTTCGTTTGAAGCATTGGTCAAGATTCAGTTGCGATTTTGTACGGAAAGTTATACCAGATTGGCGCAGATTCAGCAGTATTTGGATGCCTCTACAAGAGAAGAGTATGCTACGGGTCAGTTAGATAACAGAGTTGAAGAAGTGTTGCAGAGTATGAAGGAATTGTCAATCACTTCGCTTGGAACTGTTTAAACTTGATCTTTTTTTAAAAACACTTGATCTTTTTCGGAGCTTAAAAAGAGAAAGAAAACAAGAAAGAGAATATGATGAGTGATTTTTTTTTCTTCCCGTTATATGTCTATTATTTAATTATGATCCTAGATGAATAGTCTAGATAGATCAGATATGTGTCTTCACATATGTTTACCCATTTATTCATTGCAATTTGTTATTTTTTTTATCATTTACCTATTATGCGTCTTTTATATCATTTAAATTTTTTTTTTTTGTTTGGTTCCATTTGTTTTTGCGTAGTTCTGTGTGTTTAATTATCCTTATTCTTACTACTATCGATTATTATTATTATTATTATTATTTTCTTCTTTGTTGATTGGAGTAGTTGTGTGTGACATAATAACTATTGTTGAACTTTTGTGATTATACATAACCAATTCAATTCACTTTATTCAAGGGTTATAGAACTATAGAACATAGGTGTTGTATCCATCCTTTTACATATCAACTTATATAACTTCATCTATTTATAGATTCTCAAAACATCAATTCTTAGCTTGTGTCTATGTCCACGCAAACATGAGACCTAATGCTAGCTTACGAGGATCAGGGAAACTATTATAGGACAAGAACCTTCCCGGCTCATTCCACTTGACATCATCAACACGTATTCTTTTTTAAAGGTTCCTAATCCCTCTTATTAGCAATAAAGGCTGCGACTGCTCGCAAGCCCTTCATACTATTCAAGAGAGTCGGTAACTCCATCGCAGGAGACACCTATCTAAGCTTCGCTTGTTGCGCTTCAAATAGAGGACAATACAATAGAATGTGAGTTACTATTTCCAGTTGTCCACATTCACAACTGTAGCTTTCCTTTGTGATACCAAACTTTTTTTTGAACCATTGCACCAATTCGTCCATGGATCGCTCTAAACTGTCTGGTTCTGTTCATAATTCGTCAGCTATGCTTTTCCATAACTTCAACTGTGACTAACTTTTGCTTCTTGTCTGTGCATTGTGTGTCTGTTGTGATGTAGTGGTGCCATTGGCCTTTGGAGCTTATGCTATACTTACTCTCCCAATCGTCGAGGGCCAATCGTGCAGATCTGGTAAGAGCGTTTTGCTGACGCTTCTTTGCTTCACCAACTTCAACTTCTGTGGGTTCGGTGATTCCGTCAACTTGGTCAAGCTACTTCATCAAGTCCTCCATCTGATTGTATTTGGCCATCAGGTTTGCAACTGGCGAGCTTGTGTCCAAGGTGGCCAAATGCTGATTCGTACTTAATAGTATTACACTTTCCTGAGTTTTCATGTTTTTTTTTTTTTTTCCCGAATAGACTTGGTAGTTTACTTCGGATATTCTCATACGCTTCTTGCTCTTGTTGTGTAATATTAAACCTTTCATGTGTGTCTTTATCTCTGCGTCCCGGCGTGCTTTTTGTGTTTAATGTTTTTGACTTGTTTTCTGGTTCATTTTCACTTTCATGTTTATGTTTATGTGCATCTTAACCGTGAAATCCATCGAGTCTACTTTCACATGTAAACTTGATAAATCTTAACTTTGTATATATATTTGGCAAAAAAAAAAAAAAAAAAACATGATTGTTCGTTCGACGACAAGTCTCTGCGTACCGTTCCTTATACATCTCTAGATACACGTTTCCATAATGTTTCTCTTCTTTCGACTTCTATATATACACCATACCTTCATATGCCAACTCTCACTTTACACTTTAACTGTTGAGCTTTAACCTTTGATCCCTTCTCTCACCTTTCTACACTTTTATCTCGGCATTAAAATTCGGGTTTTATTTTATTTTTAGTTTTAGTTTTACGGCGTAGTTAGCTCTAAAGTTAAACCACCTTTGTAGCAAACTTTGTGCTTAACTCTTTGAGTTCAATGTCGGTTTGTTACTTTGGATTTTTTGTTTCATTTTTTTTTTTTTATTCTAACATTAGAACTCTTTTTTTGTAATACCTAAACTTCTTTTTTCTCTGTAGCCTTATGGCACTTGCATGCTGAACTAATTTTGGGGTCAAAGTTGGGTTTAGGATAAGTAATTCAAATAGTTTAACTGATTCGAGTAGTTTCAGTGATCCAAGTAGTTCAAGTAGTCAAATCAGTAGTTCCAGAATATTTAAACATTGCTGAACAAGCTTTGACAACAAAGACGCCAAAAAAGAAAATAAACAAATAAATAAATAAAAAAACTCCTGAGCACTTTCAAAAGCAGGCGAGAAATCGGTTTAATACATTAGGTTAGCTTGAATTAAAGAAACCACATTCTTCAATTTGGTTCCATATTGACTGATTGATGTGCGCGTGTAAGAATAGAGGTTAGTTAGAAACGCTTTATTCACGATCTTTTGATACGCACACATATTCAAACATGTTTTCATCATTATACACTCCCATTTCCCATCCTCGCACATATACCCTCTCTCTCACTCTCCCACTCTCATAGATTAGCATTTGAACAAAAATTCGTACACCGCTGTTTCCTGTCTCCCTATTTTCTTCTTTTTTTGATTTTTTAGTTAATTTGCATTCATTTTTCTACGTTTATTTTCATTTTTATTATTTTTGTTACTTCTCAATAATCCAACTCGCTCGCGCATGTTTGTGCTGGCTTACGTTATTGTCGGCTTGGGTTGTTGCGGTTGTTTGTTTTGTTGATGTTTACAATCTTGAAAAAAAAAAAAAAAAAAAAAAAAAGCATCTTATCGAAACTGTTTACTCAATACACACACAAATGCACACATGTTTAGTTTTAGGAAACTGTTGTTGAGTTTGACTAGGGATATCTTCAAGTTATATTTAAAATATGTGCATATTTGTGTGTCTGTATGTGTTATACAGCTCATAACAACAAATCTTGATACAAATTGTCGTATCGGTTGAAAAGAGTAATGTTAAAAGCCCAAAATTTTCAAAAATCCAGCTCTAATCTAAGTAGGCTCACTACCTAGCTATCTGTCTATCTTTATTTTATCATTACTTTTTTTTAGTACTCAACATAATAAGTGTAAGACCCTTGTGTGTATAAAGTGTATGGGTCGTTCGTATTAGAGAGTGTGTGTGCGCGCAACAACAAAATGTGGGTCAGACACATCTGTTTTTTAAAAAAATTAAATAAAGAAAGAAAATAACATATATAAAAGTAAATAATATTTCTTTAATCAACAATCAAAAAAATTAATAATAATAATAAATTTAAAAAAAAATTAATAAATATATATAATGCAATACGAAATAATAAGACTAGATAGATAGAAATAGAAATACAAAAAAGCAATGAATAGTACTAAAGAGAAGCAAGAATAAATGATAATAAAGTAAATGTAAATAAAATAAAATAAAAATAGTAAATGCAAATCACCATCCCTTCTTCAACCAAAATGATTGACCTCGTTAACTCCCATTACCCCATATGTGTGTAGACCCTTTTTTTGTTATTATTAAATATTAAATAGATTTTTTTTTATCAATGTTTTAATATTTGCTTTCAAATGTCTTTCTCACATTGGTCGATACAAGATCTGGGTAATGTACTTGGTTTTGTAGCGACTGGTACACGCTGCTGCCAACACATTGTTTTTCAAATGTGAAGTCACCAAATGGTTCAGCGTCACATACGAGGGCAAGTTGTTGAGTGTGTCTGGGTCTTGGTCATCAATAAGGTTTGTAAATGTATATTTGGGAGGCTCTGGGTTGTTGAAATACCGTTGGCCTAAAAGCGTAGAAGGACTGCCAACTGTAGAGGAACTGGTGGTAGTAGTAGTGTTGGCGATATCAGAAAAATGTCGCGAAACTGAACAACTTGAATCAGCAGAAGAATCTAGCCCTCCTTCTTCGCACTTTTCATGATTCGAGCATCCTTCTTTTCCAAAAGTCGAAGACTTGGCAACAGGAGATAAAGGACTCAACCCGGTAAATAAACTTTTGCCTCCTGAAACAGCAGAAGTAGTTGTTGATGATACTGATGCTGAAGTTCCCGAAAATGAATCAAAGCTTCCAATTGCAGTAGACGATGAGTTGGCAGAAGGGCTCACAAAAGTGGCAGCAGATGCCGAAGTAGAGCTTGCAGACATGGGTGGACCAAGTACTCCGCTAGATAGATATGCGCCACTGCTGTTACATTCATACAACGTAGTCGTCGACTTTTTAGATACACAGTTGCTAAAGCATCCAGGATTTGTTGCACTGCTGCGGCTATTCAGGAATGCAGCACCCAATTGAGCAGGAAGTACAGGAGGAGAAGGTGGAGGTTTGGTATGATTGATTTGTAAAGCTTGAGATTTTGTCTTCTTACTCAAAGCACTCTTGAGAGGTTGGATGGTATCTTCAGTTCTGCCTCCCTTTTCTTCATGGATAGAAAGTCCACTTGGAGAATGGGGCATGCCGTCAGAAGAATCTGGTTCATGCAAAGTTTCGTTAGAAGCATCGCTGTCTTCATCAGCACTCTCTTCACGCTGGCTTTGAACACCAGAGGTGGCTTGATTGTGTTCATTCTGTTGACCTTCTGGGTTTTTCTCACCTAGTTGCTGTTCAGCTCCTCCAGCAGGTTCATTGTTCTTGGTATTTGCTTCTTTATGAGCGCATGCCTGTTTCTCAATGTCCTGTTTTTCCTTAACCAAAATCGACTTTGTAATTTGGGACAAAACCTTGCTAGGACTCAAGAAAATCTCAGGAATCTCAGTAGTATACTGCAGCTTTGCAGGTCTTGGCTTTGATCCACTCTTGGTGATCCCAAGTTTAGCGACACTTGCCAAAAATTGTTTAGAAGCTTCAAAATCTTCACGTCTAGCTTTGGCATCATCAATGGTATCGTCATCACCATCAACGTCCAAGGATCTATCTCCTGAGCTTCTTGCACCTCCTTTTCCTACAGTGTCCCTACTACTGCTACCTGTAGCTGTTAGTCCAGCAAACTGGAGCACTTCAGCCAATGCAATAGGATCAGGATGAGCGATAGGAGTCACAGGGGTGATTGCAGAAATAGGAGACACAGGGTCGGATTTGAACCGTTGAGACGATGTGAGACTTTGAGGAGGAATGTTGGCGACGCTAAGCGCATTTTCAGTCAAGATTTGTTCATGAACAAGCAGCTGCTGATGACAGCAAATTTGTTTACAATCAGGACAGAAAGAGTGAGGTTTTGAAGCATCAATGGGCTTTTCATCAGTGTTATTGTTGTTGTGGTTGTTTTCATTGTTTACTTCTGGATTGTGCGCAGGATTAGAGTTTGAGTCTGATGAATTCTGTGTGTGTGGCTGTAACGAGTTGTTAGAGTTGTCACCTTTGTTACTATTGATACTAATGATACTACTTTTGTCATTGTTGTCAACGCTGTCGTTGTCATGGTTGTTATCGTTCCCCAACGTTTCTTTGGTAAGGCATTCTGGAGAATTGTATGAAGATGGCGATAAATCAAAAGCAGCGGCTAAATTTGTTAACGAAGGGCAACTGAAAGAAGCTAACGGTGGTAGGGTTATTCTTTTTGTGGTTGAGTTGTTGTCATTGTTATTATTGTTTTTGTGTTCATTTTCTTCGTTATTGTTGCTGTTGTCCTCATTTGCTTGTGAATTCTCAAACGAGTGAGTATTAGACATCAAGTCTGAAGAAGAATTTGACGAAGCAGTAGTCGAGGGTTGACAAAGATCTAGCTGTTGTTGTAATGTGTGATCGATATCATTAGTAACTAAAGAAACTGCAGAAAAGTTTTTGTACAGGTTGTTTCTCAGCTGAGAATCTTTTGCTTGAGCAGGCTTTGAAGGGAGGTTGAATATTGAAGTTGAAAGAGCTTGAAAGGTGTGGACAACATGTTGGACTTGAGCATCATGGTTGGGACAATTGCAATAGCAGTAAGGCATTTTACCTAATAATAAGTAAGAGCGATAAAATGAAAAGAAGAAAAATAATAAATAGAACGAGCGTGAAAATTCAGTAAGGGAAAAAACAAGGTGTGTGTGTATATTTTTATTTGGGAATATATTAATTTGTGTGAGGAGGGAAGAAAAAGTTTGGTAAAGAAAAATGCGGGAACAGGCCGAGTTTAAATAAAAAACGGGTTTTAGAATTGGGTGTGTCAGCCGTGCGTGACGGCAAAAAAAGCGTTTTTAGTAAAATACAAGCAAAAACTGTGGAACTGGCTTGGATTTTATTAGGATTATTCTAATTGATATGGTTTTGTATTAATTGTATTAAATAGGAAATGATTTCTTGTTAAATAATTTCTCGTTAAATATTGGCAATTATATAGGGAATGGCAAGATTAATCTCAATTCTAAATACATGTGTCCTAACGCAAGTTATATGTGTATTTTTTTTAACTAGCAACAATGAATGATACAAGCCTAGTCTTGTCTTTACATACTGCGGTGCTTACATATTATTGCTCCCTCTCAATGAAACGCAGTCAAGAACCGTAATTCTGTACACTTCACGCGTTGTGAGCTTTGCTTATTTACGAACTTTAATCCTGGGGTGTTCTTCAAAGCAAGTGAAGAATATAGAAAATAAATAAAAAAAAAAACATTAATTTGTTTCAGAGTCTTTTGGGCAAGTCTCTCCTAAATCCAATGTATGGGACATAAGAAAAAAATAAAAAAAAAATACTGAAAAAAAAAATTTTAAGAAATCCCACGCGAGTGGTTCTACCAGCCGTTTTCTTTTCACTATTATAACTATTATTATTGTTGATTTTTTTTTTTTTTTTGATACTTTTTATAATTTATGATCATTGAGATATCCGCAGAGAATTCAAACCGTATCTCAGTAATCGCTTGATTTTATTTATATATTTAATCAAATTTTGTTGAGTTGGCTTGATTCATTCCAAATTATTCTACTCTTGATATTTATTCGATCACATATAAAAATGATTCATTACATATTAAAAATTTATCTTTATTTTCTTTATTCTTTATTCTTTATTCTTCTTTTGTGTACCATGTGCATTTATAATTTTGTACATTTACGGAAATTTATAAACATTAATTACAAACAAAATAATTACAGCAATAGTAATAGGAACCCTGTAGTAATTAATTCATATAAATATACCAAAGCCATTGTAATTGAAAGTAAACAATGGAAAATAAACATACACACACACACACACACACACGTATATATTAAGTAATACTATGGATGATAATGAGAAAAAAAAAATCAACATTAAACTTATTGAGCATTTCACTACCTTTTTGTTTTTATATTTTTAGATTCGGGCTTTTTTAATCCTGGATTTCAAGAAAAGCCTTGAACCGAGGTGATTTGTTTGAAACTCTATCACCCTCATCTTATATTCATCATTTATGAAAGTATATAAAAGTAAATTCATGCGTAGAACGAAATGAAAATTAAAGTAAATCAAAAGTGAAAAACTGTTTGGCTGGCCTGAATGTGAAAATTTAATGTTTAAGCATATGACCTTCCATACATAATTCACGTGTACCTCATTTCCATCGACTTCTTTTAGGTCATTGGAATTTGATTACAGCTTCAGTTCCCATGTGAACTACCTTTAAACCATCTCATGTCCACATACATGATACCATATCATTAATCCATCAAATCATCAAGCAGTCTCCCTATCCCTCTCTCACTCTCTCACTCACTCACCGACACACACGAGACCCTTCCTCTTGAAACTTCGAATACTAAAAACAGAAAAAACAAGGCGGATCTTCCAAAAACAAAAAAATTATCTTCACTCATTATTATTTCACCCTTTCTAGTATCAAACTGTTTATACTATTACCATTATTACAAACATTTATAAACCTTTTTTCATTAATAACAAGATTGTGTTATTGCACACATACACATCCACCTCTTTCCCTCATTTTCCATGTAATCATTTTCCGTGTTGTACACTTCTTTTTTTTAAAAAAAAATAATCGTTTGAATATCTTTTAAAATTACTGGGTTTACATCGCGACTTTTTCGTAAACGTTAAAATTGTAACTATCGCATCGTATATATCATGTATCAACACATGCAACTATGAATAAACTTAATGTCACTTTGTATTTCATTTATACATTTCGAATGATGCCCACTCTACATAAAACTTCATTTCATGTACTTTTTCAAGTCCTTTCAGCTCGTATGGTTATCATCTATCTTCATTTCCACATGGACGAGACTTTGTAAAACCGTCTTGTTCCTGATCTGCAGCATCTTTCTCATCTTCTTCAAATTCTACTTCACCACCGTTATTGTTTTTTTCACTATTACTGATATTGCCATTACCATGTTCATGTTCATACTCATCGGATCTGAATTGTAGGCTTTCCTCCCTATTATTCATGGTATTTTTAGTAGATCCGTCACCAAAGTTCATACCCTCGCGAGAAGTGGCTTTTTTCATTGGCGCAGAGATACCAAAACCAGAGACGTTTTTAGAACCCATTGTAAACTTGTTATAAGCCTTTGACCGCAAATCATTTAAAGAATCATCATCTACTCCGATTTTTTCTCCATCTTCTTCTCCTGATCCTGCCACTCCTCCTCTTTTTCCATTGATCCTAATACTTGGGTCCTCCTCAGCCTTACCAACACTGTTACAACTATCATTGGACTGCAACAGACTTGGTCCTCTTTCTTTATTATCAACAACTGCGTCATCCTTGTATTCCTGTCCTTCCCCTTCTTTACTGACATACAATTCCCCAGAAGCTTCTAATTTTGGACTACCAAGGTCATTTTCATCCTCCAACAAACTTGTTCCATCCTTATTTCCGTTTATGCCTTTTGGTCCATCATTATTTTTTGGCTGCGCAACATAAAGATCATCGTCATTATCATTACTGTCGTTTCCATTGTCATTAGCATTATTATGACTGTAATTGTCATCTTCATTATTGCCATTATTACCATTGCCGTAGCTTCTGTTTCTAGAATATGCGCTGTTTTTAGAACTGTACATCATGGTACTTGTTTTGCTTTCATCAGCCTCTTTTTCGCTTTCTGCAGTGTCGGGTGTATAGTTTTGCGTATGGTCTGTTGTATCGCGTCTTGTATTTGTGTCACTTCTTGTGCTATTACCGCCTGCACCCTTATTCGTGTTACCATCTGAACTATTTGTGTTTGTAGAACTAGTCATAGAATGTAGTTTCCAGAAAGGTTTGTTATTTGTTCCAACTGACTCAACACAGTTGAGGTTTCCAGCATGTTCAACGTGTTCAACATGTTCAACATGTTCAGTGTCCGCCTCATCTAACTTTTGAAATCTTGAATAAAGTTCAAAGTGCTCATTACTTTCAAGTTTTTCATGTGGCTTCGACAATGGATAAGCCGAAGAATTTGAAGAATCTTCAAACTCAGATGAAGGACTCCATTCATTAGTAGAATTTTGAAATGACCTGTTCCAAGCATAAACCTCTTTCACCTTCTTAGCTCTAGCCCCTCCTGCAGATCGAGTTTGTCGTTCATGTCTTTGTGAATAGTTGCCGCGCATCCTTTCATGGTTAAAGCTGACTTGAATTGACCTGGTCGATGTTATAGAACCTTGTCCACTTGATGATCCTGCTCGACTTCTGGAGCTGGAGTCAGATACATTGACACGTTGGGGACTACCGCTTTTACTTGAGTAAGACAATAGGTTTGCGGACGCACTCAACAAATGTCTTCTCTGTATTGACGAGTCTTCCGAGGAATGATAACCTTTGCTAGAACTATTTTGCTTGTTACGCGCACTCTTTGGAATCCTTAAACTGTCGAGGCTATCACGATATGGATCAGAAAGAAATTTGTGTTGTGAAAAACTCCTGGATCTTGTGTCGTTGCTAGCCTCGCTTCCAGTAGATGATGGTCTTGACCAACTGCTTGATACTTCATCATATTTAGGTGGATCATCATTTCTTCGAGAACGTGTAAGAATACCTTTTTTACCTTTTTTATCTTGTTGGTGGGATTTGATACTGCTAGTTGAGGCCTCGCTGCGTGTCCTCCAAAACCCTGTTTCTGATTCATTTCCAGAAACTGGTCTTGGTGCCAACCTTCTTTTCCCATTTGAATCACTTTTTCTTGAATCATCTCTGTCATAGTCGTAGTCATCATAGTAGCCTCCGTTATTACGACCCAACTTTGTATCGTTTGGGTCAACACCGTCGATACAATAAATTCCTCTTGTATTCAACTCCCTGAAATCCTTTTCCAATGTTGTTGGTTCGCCTGGAACTCCATCTCTTAATGGCGAAACTAATACATAAGTTTTTTTTTCCTCTACCATAGTTAAAGATGTAGGAGCCCGTTGATGTTGATTTTGGAATTCTTGACTATCTAAACCCTCAAAACCTCCATCATCATCTGAAACCCCAGAGTCACCATTTATGGGCTTTGGTGTAGATTCGCCAATCATTTCTAAACAAAAGCTTCGTTTAAGTGTTTTGTATTTTGGCATTTCATGAAAACTAGTTTCATCACAACTAGATCCTTCACTACTATCACTTTCGAAGCCAAGCACATCATCATTTCTCTTTTTGATTTTTTGAGTCAAAGAAGAATCTTCTGGCTTTTGTAAATTAATATTTAGTGGCAGTTTAACTAACTGATGCGAAGACAATCCAGCTAGCCCGCTTTTATCTAGCCCTTGATTTTTCCATTCTTTAACTTTTAATTGTGAAAACGGTTTTGTAGGTAATATCGGGAATGGTGAAGGTGATGAGGCTAATGCTGGAAACAATAACTCTTGGTTATTGTTGTTACTGCTAATACTGCCGCTAGAGTTTTGTGCACTGAGTGAGCTACGGGTTAGTCGTCCTTCACTAGTCGCGTCACCTAGCATAGTCAACTTGGTGTTTTGACCAATATACTGATGCGCACCGTTTTTCATGTTACCGACCTTTTGTAAATCAGTTGTACCTACAGCTGCAGCATCAACATCCGAATCATCATCATTGACAATCTCAGCAGCGAAATCGCCGACGGCAGCGAAAGTTGGGCTGGCACTTGACTCGGTTCTAAGCTTTTGTGGCCTTTCTTGTGATTTTTCATCTAAAAAGGTAGACGTATTGCCAATTTTTGAATCTCTTGGTGTGTTCTTGTTGTTGCAAATAAAGGCACTTTTGTGTTCCTCAACGTCATTGTTATCAAAGTTGTCATTAACATCACTGTTAGTGAATACGTTACTCAAACTGCTTTTAGTCCTGTTACTGGCTTTGTTCTTCAAATCGACGCTAGATGGAGGAAATAAATCGGCTACTGGACCTTTTTCATTGTTTGCATGCCAAGCCCTTCCATGCTCGTTATCCATCAAAGAAGGATCTAAAATAGTACCCCCAAAGCTGAACCGGTTTTTGGGATTTTTGTTTTTTTCCATTACTTCTTCTTGTTGGTCAATACTATCTGAAATTGAACCAACTTTTTCGAAATCGTTTGACCAGTCAGTGCTTAGATTAAATCGGAAACTAAGCCCCGAAGTAGTAGTACCGCTCTTGAACGTACTAAACTCACTGATGCTATCACCAAAGTCGTATTTATCTTCATCATCTTTTTTGCTCTTAGCATGTTTAAAGCCACGGGCAGCTGATGTATTTGTAGTGTCAAATCTATTAGCGAATTCAGAATCAGTAGTAGCCAACGACGGTATACGGCTACTCATATAAGAGCAAATTTTTGATAACGCCTGTTCACTCGAACCCAAACTAGAAAAACCTGCGCTACTAGTTGAGGTGGTCGAATCCAAACTGCCTACTCTATTCTTATTGACAGAATAGCTGGACCTTTTTTTCAGCTGCTTCTGTAAATAGTCAATGAGACATGAGCTGGTACACGACAATTCTTGAACATTATTTTGCAAATGAACTATATTGCCTTGCTGATTCTGAAGTTCAAATTTCAAACGTCCAAGCTCAGTAGCCAGTTGAGAAATGGCTTGCTGAGAGTCTTCATTTTCTAGACTGCGTGGTTCGTTTTCTAGTCGATTAGAATCAGATGGCGAATTTTCAAGCGTGACAGTTCTGTTTCGTGCATCCTCTGTTATGGTATCGTTTCCAGCATCGCTGTCGTTACTTGGCACATGAGATCGTTCATCAGATGCAAAAAGTGCCTTCAAAGCGGCCATCTTTTCATCTAGCTCACTGATTATTTTATCTTTTTCACTAAGATTCTTCTCATGTTGCCTAAATTTTTCTTCCTGTTCAAGGATTTGTTTTTCTAGTTTAATAAATCGTGCTTCCTGAATACTAAACCGGCTGTCCCATTCACTCAATTCCTTTGTTTTTCTGACATTTGAAATTTCGAAATTTTCAGAAAGCAACTTATAATTACTATTGTTTAAAGATTCAAACACCAAGACCTGAGA
The DNA here is from genome assembly GCA_030578715.1 of Magnusiomyces tetraspermus. NCBI lineage: Eukaryota > Fungi > Ascomycota > Dipodascomycetes > Dipodascales > Dipodascaceae > Magnusiomyces > Magnusiomyces tetraspermus. The sequence continues at coordinate 61,819 of JAKTYL010000035.1, forward strand.
TTCAACAATTTCTTGTCGTTTTTCTACACTTTCAATCTTTTGCAACACATTTTCCAATAATTTCTTTGTCTCTTTATGTTGAGCCTCAAAATCATTTTGCCACGATAAAATGTCGCCTGTTTCTTTCGCAAAAAGATCTTGTTTTGCTTGAATTTGCGAAAGCTCAGTTTTTATGTCGCCAATTTCTAATTTAGCGGTTTTCAAATCCTTGCAAATACCTCGTGCATTAGATGCTTGATTCATTTCAAAAGTTGTCATATTTTTGGCAAGTTTGACATATAAATCAAGTTTAAGTTGGTTTACAATAAACTGAATAGCTGGTGAAGCGCTGTACCATTTAGGTGTAGAGGCTACTTCTCTTATCGATGAACTTTTAGGGAGATTATTTGGAGAAGTGCTTGAAGATTGTTCAGACCCACTGTTGGTACCTGTATCGCTGCTAGATTCAAAAGCTGGAGAACTTGGATTAGACTTGAAAATGTTCAAAGAAAAACGAGACTTTAGTGAATTTGAGGATTTTAAACCAGAGTTAGCGCTACTGCTTGTGGAATCTGTAGTTGCTGAATGAGATTCTATCAACTGCTCATATGTTGGTTCATTATCATCATAATAAGTAAACATTTCCAATTCGTTCTTTTCGCAAGCTAACTTGGCACTGGCGTCAGACACGCCTTCACCTTGTAACGACGGTACTCTGTTATTCAAATACGCAGCAAGCTCTTCAGAGTTTTTTAACTTGCAACCATCATCTTTCTTCTCTTGCTTATCAAAACTATGTATTTCATTACTGTTTGCACAATCAAAAGAAGTATGTGATTTTGGAGGTTTTGACGTTTGTTTGATAGCATGCATAAACTCAAGCATTTCATCTTTTTTTTGCTTCATCATTGAGTATCTTTCTTGGATTTTCTTTTGATGCTCTTTATTAGCCCCCGGATTGGCAATGTGTTTACGTGAATGATTTTCGCTGCGACACTCATTGTTGATTTGTTTTTCTTCTTCTTCTTCTTCTCCTTCTTCTTTTTCTTTTTCTTCTTCTTCTTGTGATTCTGGTGTACTAGCATCATCAGACTCTGGACTGTTGGAAGCGTCTGTCCAGCTGTCACTAGAATTATGGCTATCATCATTATCAGATTTCGCAGAATTTCGCTGTGAATTGTTAAGTGATAAGTTTTTGGCCGTCTTTGATTTGTTTAGGCTGTTAGTAGAATCCCGGCCATCATTGTCATAACCGTTATCATTATCACCCCCGTTACTTTGATCATCAAGACAAGAATTAGTAGGTTTCAAAAAGTCGTGAATAGATTGCTGCTGGATATTCAATTTTGTTTTCAAATGTTCCAATTTTGATGCTTTGTTGGCAATAATGTTTTTGCTCAAACTTTCTGCTGAACTAGGAGATTCTTTGGAGGAAGAATTAAAAGGTGATGATGATGTCTTGAGAGTTGGAGAAATACTAGGTGATTCATAAGTAGTAGGTGTCATCGAACTTATTGCCCTCTTTTCAGTCTCTTGTTTCTTGTTTGTAGAATCAATATCATTATTTTGGCAAGAACTAGGACGTGGCAAGACTTGTTTCTTTCTTGACATGTTTTCTGATCCGCAAACCAGATTGTCACTCTTGTTGTTGGCTAGGTGTGTTGATGATTCAGGAATTTTCAGTGCATGTAAAACAGTTACATTGGTTTGGTGAGCATCAATAGCTGAAGTATAACCACTTTCGCCCTCACTGTTATTGCCGCTATTATCATCATTTTCAACGTTGCTGTCGCTAAAACCTTTTTGCGAAAAATCGATATTAAACAGAAAGTTTTTGACATCATGGTCGCCAATCTCAGTAGCTCTGTTTCCCAAAGGTGATGAAACTCTGGATCCTTCTGCTGAAGGTGCTGTTATAAAAGAAACTTCTGATATCCCGATCACGCAAAAGCCTTCGTCTGATTCATCGTCGTTGCTTTCATCTTCATCTTCCTTTTCTTTTTTTGCTGCTTTTCTGTTTTGGCCTTTGGTTTGGCGCTTTTGGCCTTTCTGATCTATGTTGGTTTTTTGTTTTACTGATGTTTTTGAACTATTGCAACTGTTATCACTAATTCCCAAGACAATACCATTTTCCCCGGTTGATGCACTTTTCTCTTCACAGCTTGTTGAAAACATATCATCATTGTCGACATCAATATTGTCGCCGTTTTGATGATTATCATTACCATTGCTTCGGTCTTCTGAACATATTTCTTCGTCTGCATTTTCATTAATGCTTTCATCAGGATTCAGTATGCTTTTTGTAGCTTTAGGGTTCGTATCGTTGCTTAAATCAACTTTATCTTTTGAAACTAATTTTTAATTTAAAGAATGAATACAAATAAAAAAATTATTTACAATTATTCTTGTTAGATTTCCAAATTTTCAGAAGTTTAAAAACAAGGTAATTTGAAATATACGTACCCTTTCCATTTTTGGTTTCCCCGTCGCCAACTAGCTTAACACAACTTTGATCATTTGAAGTCGACATGATGTTAGTTTTCGGCACTTAAGTACTTTAAAAGTAAAAGGCTGTTAACTATAAATCGATTCTGAATTCGAAGCGTTAAAGCCGTTGTGTTATGGATATATTCTCAAGTGTAACTCGAATAGCTATTGGTGTTAATTTTATAAATAAAAAATAATAAGAATTAATCAGTCTTTAAAGTATGAAAAGCAAATAGACTATTACAAAAATATTTGGAATTTTGCGAGAAAAAATCCACGTTTATGTTAAAAAAAAAAGTTACGAATTTCACTATACGAAACACCGTTTACTTGGCCATCACATCTTTCTTGTTTGAAAAAAAAAAAAAACTTGGGTTTCCCATTGTTTATTTTCTTTACCCATTTTGTATAATTACAAATCTCAACTAAGGCTCCATTGTAAAGGGCATTTAATATACTGAAAACATAGTATTTAAATTATGTAGAGAAATAGATCAAAGAAAAACCATCTTTCTTTCTTTTTTTTTTTTTACAAATCAATCATAGCTACTAGAGATTAACACACAATAACTCAAAATATTATATAAATATAAAAATAGATATCAGCACATGCACGAAGAAAACAAAAGACTTAACTCATCTATGTTTTTATGCCTGGAAAGCAGACTTCAAGAAAGCCTCTTCTTCTTCGTGGTGAAGCTTCTTGGAACCAGTAGCAACAGCAGGGTTAGGATCACGGCCAGCATATCTCAAAACAGCATTCTTGTATTTATCAGTCTCCTTGAAAGTGCTGTCAAATCTCTGAACAATGTAAGCGTAGGCGCCCATGTTGAGAGGCTCTTCCTGGCACCAAGTAATGTCAGTAAGGTTGGGGTAAGTATTCAACAAGTCACGGACCTGAGCATAGGGGAATGGATGCATCTGCTCAACACGGACAAATGCAGTGTCCTTGATGCCATTAGCCTCACGATACTTGGTAAGAGCAGCAATAACCTGGCCAGAGCAGAAAATAACACGCTTAACCTCTTCCTTAGGAAGCTCAGCTGGGTCTTCAATGATCCACTTGAAGGAAGAGTTGCCAGTGAAATCTTCAATAGATGATCTGGCAAGAGGATGACGGAGAAGAGACTTGGAAAAGAGGAGAATCAAAGGCTTTCTAAATTGTCTGTGCATCTGTCTTCTGAGAATGTGGAAAAGATTGGCTGGGGTAGTGGGGTAAACAACCTGCATGTTACAGTCCTGGTGCTGACGCTTAAGAGCATCGACGCTGGGGAAATGTCTAGGATCCTCGTTACAAAGAGCCAGGAATCGCTCTAATCTGGCAGAAGAGTGGTCAGGTCCCTGACCATCGAAACCGTGGGGAAGAGAAAGAACAAGACCAGATCTCTGTGCCCACTTCTGCTCACCAGCAGCAATAAACAAATCAGTAATGACCTGACCAGCGTTGGCAAAGTCACCAAACTGGGCCTCCCAAATAACAAGAGCATCAGGGTTGGTCAAAGTGTAGCCGTATTCAAAACCCATCACACCATACTCAGAAAGCGAAGAGTTGACAATGTTGAAAGCAGCTTGACCGGAGAATGCGTGTTGAAGAGGAGTATAGGTCTTTTCAGTTTCCTGGTCGTGGAGAACAGCGTGACGCTGAGAGAAGGTGCCTCTCTCGACATCTTCACCAGAAACACGAATGTGGTAGCCTTCCTTCAGAAGAGAACCAAAGGCAAGAGCCTCACCAGTAGACCAGTCAATGTTCTTGCCCTCCTCAACAGTCTTCAAACGGTTGTTCAAAATACGCTTAAGATTGCGGTGAACTTGGAATCCTTCAGGAGGAGTGGAGATAACTTCACCAATCTTGTTGAGGATAGGACGCTCAACAGCGGTAGGAAGATGGGGAAGAATCTCAGTAGCAAGCTCCTTGGGGGTCTTGAAACCATCCCAAGCAGCTGAAAGCCACTCTTTTTGATTGGGAACATAATCCTTGGAGCGGTCAAAGGCTTCCTCCATAAGATTCCAAACCCATTTCTTGTGTTCTTCAACATCCTCCTTGGTAAAAGTGCCTTCTTCGACAAGCTTCTGGGTATAAATGTCAAGAACATTCTTCTTCTGTTGAATCTTCTTGTACATAAGAGGTTGAGTAAAGGAAGGCTGGTCAGTCTCGTTGTGGCCATGCTTTCTGTAGCAAACAACATCGATAACGACATCAGACTTGAACTTGGCACGCCAGTCAGCAGCGAGCTTGAAGATAAAGTACATGGCCTCAGCATCATCAGCATTAACGTGAAAGATAGGAGCATCAACAGCCTTGGCGAGATCAGATGGATAAGGTGTAGATCTAGAGAAACGAGGATCAGTAGTGAAACCAATCTGGTTGTTGATAATGATGTGAACAGTACCACCGGTAGAGTAGCCTGGAAGGTTAGCAAAACCAAAAGTCTCATAAACTACACCCTGGCCAGCAAAGGCAGCATCACCATGGAGCAAGACAGACATGGCCTTCTCACCAACTTCCTCATCATTCTTGTAAAACTGGATAGCACGAGTCTTACCGAGAACAACAGGGTCCTCTGCTTCCAAATGGGATGGATTAGCGACGAGAGAAAGGTTAACCTTTCTTCCAGAGGGAGTAGGTCTTTGGTAATTGGCACCAAGATGGTATTTGACATCACCAGAACCAGTGTCGAAAGAGGCAGATGCAGTGAACTCTTTAAAGATAGACTCGTTGGGTTTTCTCACAACATTAGACAACATATTAAGACGACCACGATGGGGCATACCAATGACAACGTCTTCAACACCATGCTCAACAGACTCATCAATTAGCATCTTCATAGCAGGAATGGTAGATTCACCACCCTCAAGACCGAAACGCTTATCGTTAGGGAACTTGGTAGAAAGGAAGGCTTCAAAGTTGACAGCCCAAATCAAACGGTCAAGAATACGTCTTTTTTCGTCGGCAGGGAACTTGTAAGGTTGGGGAACCTCAATTCTTTCACGAATCCAGTCACACTGTTCACGAGATGGAATGTGCATGTATTCAACACCGTAACTTCCACAGTAAGTCTTTTCGCAAATGTCAATAATTTCTCTAAGAGTGCGAGGATTCTTGTCATCAGCAAATCTGGGAAGAATACCAGGGCCAAGTGAGAACTCCTTATCAAGATCAGCGTCGGTAAACCCGTAGTATTCGTAGGTAAGTTCCTTTGGGGGAGCTTGTTTGCTGTAACCAAAAGAAATCTCAAGAGGATCAGTCTTTGCACGGACATGGCCACGGACTTGATAGGCACGAACCAAAAGCTGAACCTTCATATGGTCTGCGATATTAGAGTTTCCAACACTAGGAACGACATCAGATGGAATACTACCGGGGACGAGGGAAGGTGGAGCGGTAAAAGCCTTTGAGCTGGAAGTGCCAGCTTCGAGGTTTTTAAAGTATGATCGCCATGAAACATGAACACTTTCAGGGTCCTTTTTCCAGGCATTGTACATCTCATCAATGTAGTTGGCGTTAGTAGTAGCGAGAAAAACATCGTCAGCACCCGACTAAACATAAACATAAAAATTCAATGTTAATAACAGTTTAAGAGAATATGATGATAAAAGTGTTGAAAATGTAATCATTGGATATGCTTAAAGTGTGGATTAGAAATATAATGGGATATTGCTATAATGATAAAGAGGCATTAAAAGGCCGATTTTACAATTACTGAAATAATAAGGATAAGCTTCAACTCCAGGACATCTCAATTTCAGCAATAATTAAACAAAATAACAGTGAATATGACGTTTTTCCATTATTTTTCAGCTCAGAACTTAAGCATATAGCAAACACATCATCAGTTTAAACCTAAAGCAACTAAAACATACTGTAAAAGTGCGACGCTGGATACGAGCAGCAACTGACGTCTTCAAAGTGTGAAGACGAAAAGTAGATCTATTCAGTAAAGATCGAGAAGCAGATCTCAACATTTTGAAGGATGTATATATGAAGAATTAAAAGAATAATGGTAGTATTTCAAAGAAAGACACCTGATAAGAAAAAGAAAAAAAAAGTTCCAAAAAAAAAATGCGGGCGAAGCAGACTTTAAAAAGAAGGCCAGAGAGATAGATTTTGCCGCACATTTGTCCCGTGATTCGGTTTTCATGAGGACCCGCAACATCGACTATGTGGCAAACACCAGTGAATCGTATGAAATAACTACTTTCCAATACATTTCAAATTCCAAAAATACATTGAAACCGTCAATAAAGCCGGTTTCAAAGTATGGAATCTGAAATTTCAAGTTGGGGCAATCATTGTTTTGAAAGGTCAACCCCACCATTTGAAGACTGGCCAATCCTGTGAATTTAAACTATAAATTCGAAAAAAATATTTATTTTAGTAAAAATGGAATTCAACTTTTGGTTTGGAATGAAAAAAAACTATATGTAATTAATGAAATTTTGGTGGTTTTTGCTGCATTTACAGTATGATGTATTTGCTGCCCATTGTTAACCCCAGTTTTTTTAAATCGTGATGCATTGTTAAAGGGCCTTATACAATTTATTTTAAGTAGCAGTTTCCAAGGGGGAAGCTTCTATTGTTCATATAAGAGACTCGCGGTTGACTATGTATGTCATGTTACAGAGTGTATTGCTCATTTATTTTTCAACAGGTGTCCAATAAAAGCTCCCAGCTCATACTTTATTTTGATTTTACTGTTTATAGGCGTGGCCACCTACTGGCTCTATGGCATCACTTGTCATAGAATGTGCTACAACTATTACTACACAGCACTAAATGTAAACATATTAGCTGTACTTCCTGGCTTTTCTACACACGTTCCGACTCAAATAAGATGCAACCGATACGATCGTTTCTTGCCTCATCAACTCAAGCTTTGCGAGAGTTTAGTCCGAGTACAATTTAATTCATACCCATTTGACTCTCTTTGCCGACTTCAGGGTTTATAATCCCATTATGGATTTCAGAAAGGTTACAGTTGCCTGTATTCCTTCCCTGGTTTCCTAATAAGAACTTTGTGTCCAAGTCTGCCGAGGACTATTTGAGTTGATCTCTCCCTTCGGAGTACTTTGGGCGCTCTTTAAGTATGTGCTCCACGGTCTCAGGATAGCGGCCATCTGTACTAACCTGCTTAGTACCTCTCCTATCTTGAAAAATCTAGCTTTAGTGTTTACCTTCTCTGTATCTGCAATTCTTCTATACCAAACTCCTTTCCACTCCTTGGTACTTGTGTTGCCATTTCTGAATTGTTTCTTTGCTCATATGTTTTAATGCCTTCAGCTTTTCCTCATACATTTCCGATGCCGTTCTTTCGTCATTTGGTATTTCATATGTAGGCCAACTTCTTCCCTGGGTTACAACTGATTCCCATGGAGGTTTTATAACCTTCACTTTGTTTTTGTAATTCAGCTCTCCGCTTTTATCAAGTTAAGCCTTCAGTGTGTATATAGACGAACCTTTTCCAGGATTACCTAGATGCTTTCAGATGGAGTTGTTTTTGTTCAGGTTGTAGTGTATTCTTATTTCCTTATTTTGTAGGTACAATCCCTGCTTCTACTTCCATTATTTCAACTGGTGTTATTCTGAAAGCTCCTAGTATTCTTCTCGGCACCACGTTTTGTGCTTTTGCCAGTGTTTGAGACTGGCTTGCTATGGTTGATCTGACCCATACTTCTATTTCATATTTTATTATCGGTCTGACACCGGAATTGAGCCCATTACTACTTTTGCCTTTTGGCTTTTCATTTCAATGTGATTGTTGAAGTTGAGTCTTCTGTCTAGTATCATTCCTTCTTACTTTGTTTATAGGCTTGAGGCTGCAATTTACTGGTCCTCTCCGCTTGCTGTCATAAGGCCATGCCTGTAGTTTGTGATCAGAAAAATATTCCTTGTCATCCTCTAGAATTGGTTCAATAAACTCAATCTTTTCACTTGATTTTTCAGTAGCAAACAAAAGGTGAATAACGGAGCCTGACTCGTGTGTAGAGACGTTTCTCGGAGAGCACAACATTATGTTGTGGCGACTCATCCAATCTAGAGCTTCTACTGCTTCTTTATTGTTCCTTTGTACTGTTTCATCCCAAACATAATGGTGTAAGTTATAGTCTCCTGCAATCACCATTTCCTCTTCGTCGTAGTGTTTCAATTTTTTCATCAAAAAGCTCCAGACATTAATTTTGATTGTTTGTTTGTTTTGGTTTATAGACTATGAAACTACCTCAGTGTCGCTCGGTGCGACTGTGCTACAAGATTACTGAGTAGCACGATATGACCACAGTCTTGGTCGTGACCAGTGCACCCAACTGTCGTTGTTTGCTCTTCGTTGGTATGGATTTTCACCATGCTTTGCTCGGTCGCTGGTGCGGGTGAAGACCGACACGATCGATACCCTGAACTTGACTTCGAGCTTTTTCAGAGTCCTAGCCCGAGCCGCGCTACACATCACAGCCCACTTTTTGACTCAATGCTCTTACCGGTTGTTATAACCAACCAGACCACCAGGCTGCTCCAATAGCTCATACCTGCTCTTAGCACCAAACACCAACAAATTAGATGAGTTATTGACGCTTATATATAAAGTCACGTTACCAACTAAACCCTAATAATTATATTACAACACGTGTCACTAATGTCACATTTTTCATTTGTATGTAAGTGACCCACAAGAATTCGCCTTTTTCAGCCCCCAAAGCTCCCTTGTTAATAATTCCTTTAAAAAGAACCCTCCATCCACTTTTTTTCCTGATTTTTCTTTTTCTTTTCTTTTCTTTCCATCCATTCATTTCTTTTTTTAATCAAGGATATCCATCCAACAGTTATCTCTAAAACCTTCTCACATCTCTATCTATATTAGCCATGTCTTCCAACCTTGACAAGTCCCTTGATGAGATTATCTCATCCAAGCCCAAACGCACCTCCACCACCTCCCACAAAAGAAGATCCGCTTCTGGTGTCTCAAAGGGCTCTTCTTCTTCTGGCAAGAAGAGAACCTCTACTAAGAAAGCTTCTGCTCCTTCTGCTCCCAAATTTAATCCTTTGGATGAAGCCTCTAAGCTTTCTGACAGAATTATCATCTCCAACTTGGTATGCACTTGTTAAATCAATCATGTCGTGAATTTTTCAACCATTTGTCGTGTTCAAAATTCACATCAATTTCAAATCCTCGTGGGACCGGCAAATTCATCGATGACTATTTACATGTTTTTCGATTGACGCGTCTTTTCAATGCTTTTTGCTATGAAACTTCATTGAAAATAATTTTTTTGTTTTATTTCATATTTGCCACAACACTTGGTCATACGCTCCTGGTCATCTATCAACAAAGACTTCTTTATTGACATTCTTTGGTGTTGACCTTTGTTTACTTTTTTGCTTGTCGAAGATATAAACAAAGCCGGTCCTTGTGTCCCACGTTTGTTTCTACCCTACAAGCACTTGCGTGTTTGGGTATTGAAACATTATGTTTATTTTATCAATATTCACACAACAGCACACTAACATAACATTCTTTCACACAATAGCCTACTGATGTCACTGAAGTAGCTGTTAGCGTAAGTTTGTTTTTCTCTTTTTGTACATGAGAATACTGGCTTTGAGATGGTGCTTGTATACGTGCTTTTAGTTTGTGAAGTTGATTGGGTTGAACTTTTTTGAATTCCAAATAAACCGTTGCTTTTGCAAGTTAATATTTTGCTCTTACACGTCAATATTTTCGACTTGCGATTAATTTTATTTTCGATGTTAGTGTCCACGTTCGTGCTTGTGTTCGTGTGTGTTTTTATGCAACGGTTCAGTTCCCCTTTCGATCCAACTATTTGTTCAACCAGTTCTATCGGCCTCTAGTCTTGGTTTAGGTTTTAATTAGCAACAGTTTACCAACAATAATTTTAGGATTACTTTTCTCAAGAAGTCGGCCCCATTTCTTCTTGCAAAATTTCTTACAACTCCAAGGGTCACTCTACCGGTGTTGTCAGCATTACATTCAAGCGTCCTGGTGATGCCCACAAGGCCTCCCTTCGTTTCAACGGCACAGCTATTGACAATGGTGCCAAGCGTATGAAGGTCGAGCTTGTTATGGATCCCAGCAAGAAGCCCCTTTCTACCAGATTGAACCCTGTGTAAGTGTTTTATCTCTCTTTTATACCCATGTTTATTTGCAATTGCTAACTATTTTTTTTTTATAGTTCTGATGTTGTTCAAGCCGCTGCTGCTAAGGCTGCTGCCAACAAGTCCCGCAAGCCCCGTTCTGCTGGAAAAGCTGCTGCTGGTGCCGCTAAGGCCAAGGGTGGTAAGGCTAAGGCTGTTCGCAGACCCAAGAAGACCTTGGAAGAGCTTGATGCTGAGATGGAAGACTACTTTGACAACAAAGCTTAAAGCGTAATAGCTCGACGGGGTGTGTGACAAAAATTTGATCACATACACATATCTATATTTCTGTATTTATGAATAATTTTATTTTTATTAATGTTTTTTGAATTTTAACTTGAATAATGTGGTTGAATAAAGTAAATTTGTGTATTAATTCTATGAAATTGTCAAAAAGCTACATGTATTTTTCTTAATCTTTTCTAATTGCTTCAACAGCCTATAAATGCGTTAGTACAGAAGAAGAGTAAATCAATGGTAGCGAACTTACAGGGTAAATTTTCACATTTTCCAAATCCCAAACACCGTTTTTAGTGTAGATATCGTTTTGAAGAATGTTCTTAACCTCTTCAAGAGTTTCGGCCTTGAAAGTGATGATGGAGCCTTTGAAATCAAAAGCCTGGCCTTCTTTTGAAGGGTGCTCATCAGCGTAACCGCCACCAGCCACAACGATTCCTTTGGCGTTAAGGGCTTTAGCGTTGGCAATGTGTTGTTCACGAACCGCTAAGCGCTTGGAAAGCACGTTAGGGAAGTCTGGGATGATGCAAGTGAAAAGTTTAGCAGCCATTGTGATGTGATGTTTGGAAGGTATGAGCCAAAGATGAAGGTTAGCGAGGAAGAAAAATGTGAATGATTAGAAATATAGAAGGAAGGAAATGGAAAAAGTTGGGGGAAATAGTATGGGTAGTTGATTGTATGTATGTGACTATTCAGTATGATTAGTGTGGTTTGACCACTCACAACACGGAACTAGGATGTTAGAATCAAGTGTGTAGTATATTGGTATTTTGGGACAACTACATTCTAATCAACTGTACTAGAAATCAAAGGCTTATAACTTGAAAACCAAATGTTGAGCGTTGAACACTGTAAATTAGAAATTAACAACTATGAAATACATTGACAAAAATTAAAATGATTTAAAGACTTGGCTTAATAAAGTATTCATGAAAAATTGAAGATGTCTCAACAAAATCAATTGGTGACATTCTATGTACCACTTTGCCTGAACACATTATATCACTACAACTGCACTCAGACTCTTCATGATCGCACTGTTTTTTATTTTCTCCTTTCTTCTTGCTCTTGGCTTCTTCTTCTTCTTGCTTCGTTTCTTCAATGCTGCCCCAATTCTTCCTTGGCTCTCTTCCCAGAACAACCGACATGTACCGTAACGACTTGGACTCGTTCAGTAAACTGGTTATTGAGTAACTAAACGCGTCTAACGTCGCATCATTCTCAAGCGATGCTTCAAAAACGGCCAAAGATGATGAGCTGCACAAACTGAATAGCATCAGCTCGAAAGCAAACAAGTTCAAAAACCGGCGTGACTCATCGTTAGAATCTTCCAATTCATCATTGTCTTGCACAATTCTTAATTCTTCGACAGGCGGAAGCTGCGCCAACAGAGTTCTAGCAGTATCTTGAACAAATCGCAACTGGTCAGGTTCGACTTTTTTGTAAAATGAGTTTAGTAAAGACTTGGATCCAAAGTATTTTGTGGGATCCGAGGTTACTAAAGATTGCAACAGATTATAGTAGTTGATTGACTTTTTTGAAAACTTTTGAGTAGTTTTGACGCTGAAATGATTGAGGTGTTTGAAATGCGGAAGAAATTGGTAAAGATGCACAGCTGGGTAAAAAGTCCAGGTAAGCGATGTAATTGACTCGAAGATTTCTTGAGATTGACTAATCAGGTAACTGTTGCTTGGCCTAAAGTCCAAAGGATTGAATCCAATTGTGTGTGCCAACTGCTTTAGTTTACAGAGATTTGGAAAAGTTGCGATATCAAACAGCGAACTCATTCCAAACCAGTATGTTTGAAATTCTGAAACACGAGTGAGATTCAATTGTCCAAACATTTGTACAATTTCGTCTTGGAAATATGAAGGAGCATTTGTCGGGTTTACCCGCGGATTACTGAATTCAAAAATACGAAACTCCAAAGCAACTTTGGACACAACCTTGGGTATCTTGTCCAAATGGCCAAGGACAGCTGAGGTTTTGAATCCACCAGACCGGGAGCTGACCTGCACGCATACAACCATTTTTTTGCAGAAAGTCATTTGATCTAGTGCTGACATGATCTTTGTAAACTGTTCAGCGCAAGGCACGTCAATTCTTAGGGTATCAACACCATGTGGTCCAAAATTGACAATAGGAATTGTTCGGTTTTCAAATTTACTTCCCAGAGTTTCCAAGTTCAAATAATTTAAGCCTATTGCGATTGAGGTATTTGGGGGCCGTGGGTATAATGATATGGTATCAGCTTGCTGTCCACTCTCTCTATTAGCATGTGGCTGTTCGTAGCATGGTCCATATATAGTCGTGATTTTCAAAAGCGGTGTCGCTGTCTTACCAACCCACTTTTCAAAATTCTCCAAGGACCTTGGAAACTGCCATACTCTTTCACTACTAATGGTAACCTTTTTCAGTTTTGGGTACGTTTCGGTATAGGAATCTCCAAATTTTTCAAACCACAATGCAATTTCGGTTTCCAACTCGCTCCAGGTAAAGTGAAATAACAGTTCTTCAACGTGCTGATTCAAAAACCATTTGTATTTGTCTGGATTTCTCAAGACTTTAATTGGAATTCTGCGCATTTCTGTTGAAAAATCGTTGCGACCGATCAGGGATCCCGCAATGAGTTGCTTTATCAGCTCGCATCTTTTCCAAGATAGAGGAGCATATATATCATACAATTGGGTGCATGTTTGCGACAAGGCAGCACAGTCAAGTGGATGTAGGTAATCATTTAGTGCATAATGGATATCAGCAGGTAACTTGGTAAATGTCATTGTTATTTGTACTAAGAAAAAATCAATTTATCTTTTAATTGAGAAAAATGAGATTAAAAATTACAAAAACAAAAAAGAAGAACAAGTATCAAAAGATAGGATTGACATGACTGAATAAACATAGGCTTCAAACAACGTAATGGATAAACCTATTACCTTGATGTCCTATCAGTCACTAGAAATGCACGTGTGTTTAGGTTAATGCTTATCTAGTAACCTATGTACTTCTGTAGAATTAAAAAAAACTTGAATACATTTACATGTTGAAGAAAGTAAAAACGAACAAATAAAAACAAAAAAGAACATATCTAGAGACAAAGAATAAATTCTAGGTAACTATGAAAAAATAAAAACCGCCAGTCCATTCAGGAAGAGGAATTGAAAAAATTGAAATTGAATTTAAGAAGAGGGTTTCAAATACACTGGGTTGAGTGTCAAAACTCCAGGTAATTCCATCACTACTGTTTTGGACGACAAGGATGAAATACTAAGATGAGAACACTTTCTTGCTAATAATATTAAATGAAAAAACAACCAAACGAAAATTTTGTAATTTTATCTTGAATCAAAGTTTGTAAATAGTTGATCTCCAAGAGTGGGCAGTCGAACCATGTAGCGGAACTCCAATTCATCAGGTAGTTATGCCTTTTCTAATGTAGTTATGTAACAGCTTACACTGTAATTTTTCTCACTAACCTGTCAAATTTACTTGAATCGTTTACATTCAAATATTGACTATAATGTTTTTCATTTAAGGCCTTCAAAATTTTTTATATTGCATTTCAGTTTTTACAAGACTTCTTCAAAAAACACCGTGGCAAAGATTGACAGAGGTCTTTAACACAGGAATAAATTAACCTTTCTTTGATTCTGATTTTGCTTTATTTTATTTTATTTTTGAATAAATTTTATTTTATATTTTTGAACTTTTTTTTATTTTTCATTAAAATAATTTTGAATTTTGTTTAATTAATACATTGCTGTGTTTTACTAAATGAGATGTTCCAGCATCAAACCTAAAATAAGGGATGCTGAATTCACAAAATAAACTCTCAGAAGTAACAAAAATCCGACAATTTCTGAGGTTTGTGACCAATATGAAAATGAAATTCAAGTTTAACAGAACAAAACAATCTAGAGAAATGATGAAAAACCATATAAAAAGATGAAGAAAAAGAATACAAAAGAAACCAAAAGAACTGATACGAAACTGATTCAAAGATTTTATTGAAAAATCGAAACTAGAGGAACTTTAAAGAAAGGATAAGTATAAAAATAACTTTCAAGGCACCTGTGTCCGTAGAGTTTACAATTTAATGATCTTTCAAAGTACAAAAAAATAGGGGCTCAACAATTGTGAAATAATAATACTTTTACTAAAGATATGTGATATTTCAAGGCTTTTAAAAAAGTAAAGAGCTTTTTAGAAAATCCTAATGAAAAGAGAACTAGCTATTTGGAAGAGAAAAGAAATCATACATTGGCTTAATAAACTAGTTGAAGAGGCCTTTAACAAACCGTTATTATATACCTCTTATGATCTCTCTTTTTTGCCATTCTGCGAGTAGGTGGCGATGGAACAAGTCTATCATCAAAAACTACAAGCTCTTGAAGTTTTGATTTCAAAAAATATACAATAAACTTGTATATCTATGATCAGCAGCAAGGCACTACTTGGCCTATCAGATATTCTGAAATTTAACAATGCTGTTGAAGAACTAGAATACTTCTGTCATAACTTTTAGCAAGCTGCATTTGGTAGCTACTATCTGAGCAAGAAAAGATATCGCTTTCGAATACTATTCCTTGTTTTTCTCCTTTTATTTTCATTTTTACTTTGTTTTTTTCGTAAAGCCTATCGCCTACTTTGTTCTATATATATATATGCTTTTTTTGTGTTTCTTCAATACATTCCCCCCCATTTACAAAAGTCTTCACCAAGATGGACTCAACAAATCAATTGAAGTTGAGATTATCAAAAAAAAAACAAAAAAAAACTCCGAGTTGAATGAAAACTCCAATTTTGTAAATATGTTCCGATAGGGTGTCGCATCGGCCTTTACATGCAGTTGTTCCCCGAAACTATCTATGAATTGTAATCAAAAAAAAAAAAAAAAAAAAAAAAAAAAAAAAAAAAAAAAAAAAAAAAAAAAAAAAAAAAAAAAAAAAAAAAAAAAAAAAAAAAAAAAAAAAAAACCATCCAACCCACCAACAATAACAACAATGACAGAAGACAACAAAAACAATCAATAAACATAAATCACGGTAAAAGGAAACAAAACCTGAACAAAAACGGTATACAAAAAATTGAAATGGTTATCAAATGAATAATCAATAAAGACTTAAAGGAAACCAAAAAACACAAACAAAAAGCAATGATGATTTCAATGAATGTAATGTGTAGGAAGACAAATATAATACAACACGTTTTGTTCTTTTTCTGCCGTTATCTAGCATTCGGTGTAGTTTTCGTTTTGGTTAAGGTTGCTATTTTACTTTATTTTTTTTCTTATTGTTCTCATTTTTTATTGTTATAAGTTGGGAGAGATGAGAGACATGACGATAGTAGCTCAACATCTAACACGAAAAAATAGTTTTTTTTTTTTTTTGGATTATTCAACTTTTGTGTTCTACATGTGTCACATTTTAAAGTATACTCATACTCGTATTTGTAATCACCAGCCTAATTAAGCAATAATTATTTTTGTTTGTCGGTCAACTTTCGGGAAAAGTGAATGGGGTGGGATAAGTAGTCATATATGTGAACGAGTACCAAAACAAAAAGAAAGAAAAGTATCAGCAAATGAGAATTAGAGGTTGTTTACAACAGTTATAATAATAGAACTAGTTTTGGTCTTGATGCCGATCCAAAATCTTCTTTAACCCGCTTTGGAATTTTTTTTTTTTTTTTTCAACTGTGATGCATTTTATGTTAAGGATTTGCTCCACCCTGATGTAGTCTCCTTTGCCAGTCTAAGTATTTTGAAAAGGTAATGCATTATGGGGGAAAGTAACGAAAACTAAAATCTAGACGTGCATATGTGAAAAAAGATTCTATAAAATAATTAAAGAAATATCATGCATTAAACCCAACCTTGGAAATCATCACAGGTTGGATTTTTCCAGCCATTGTTGACAGTCCATCTACTGTTTGTATTGGAATGATCAAATGACCGAAAACTGAAATCTTGATAATCCAAGTGACTTTCGTTTCTTCGGAAGTCTGGATATTTCTTTCTCCTGCCTTCTGCGTCAATAAGATAACAGGATCTGGTGTTGTCGTCTTCGCAGCGTCGTAAGTCACTAGGCTGGACAATTTTGACGACTTGGGTGTAGCTGGGATAAGGGAAAATAGCGGTTGCTTGGTGGAGTAGGATTTGTTTGACAGTAGGATGTGCTTCGACTATTACACGGAGTCTAGGTGAATTCATGACACCTTCAACATTTGAGAAATCAAGATACTCAATAGTCGGGATAGTCATGAGGTTTTTAAACACTGTTTCAATCATTGCCAAAAGAACCTTCATACACGAGAAAACATCTTGTTTAGAAGGAGCATCAGCTCGAGAGAGTTGTACATCAAAAATGTCACAGTTTTTCACAAGACACATTGCAGGATTGGAAATAACATCGCGGGCCAGTTCAATTGTTTCTTGTCTTGTCATGCCACATTGATCTGCAACATTTCTGTATCCAAATGAGAACAATACTTCCACAAAACGTGCACAAACAGGACTTGGATAGCCCTCCTGATAATCAAAAGGTGGGTCATCCTCAAGCCCAGTCCGGACCTTGTCAAACTCAATAATCGTGTCAGTGAAATAGTCACCTGTGACATGCAGCATCAACCGTGCTGCCAGAGAAAGCTGGTTATAAGTAATGCAAGTGGTGATTCTGGATTTCATAACCACTGCCACGTCTGGAGACCAGGGTTCCAGGCTAAACCGTTTAAGCCGCTGAAATTTTGGGAGGTGGTGGATTGCTCTTACTGCTCCACCAAAACAGTTGAAACTAAGAGAAAGAGATGTAATGTTTAAAAGGTCTATTTTAGGAAACAGTTCAAGTAAGGCTGCTTCGTTTTCAATTCCACGAAGCGTAATTTCTCTAACTGCCGGAAAATTAAAGTTTATGAGGCCTGAAAGCTGTGATTGAGACTCTACGTGTAAATTTGTCACATTTGGGCAGTTTGAAAAAGGTTGGATGCTAATTGTATCGTCGGTGCTTGCTTCATTAACTTGAATAGGAATGATTCGGGCTTGTAGATCGACGCCCAAGACATTTAAAAGTCGAGCAAAGACATTGTTTTGGCGAGTTAGACAGTCAAACAGGTTGTTGTTTGCAGTCGACTTGTACATAACAACCTTGTGAGATGCATGTGGATTGACAAACTCTGCCAGACTTTGAAGTGAGTCTGTTTCTATGGCATGGACGGTCGTTAAAGATCTAAGGTTTTGTAAAGAGTTGAGTTGATGAAAAAGTAGTAAGTATTCAGTTTTGGTCCATGTTAAGGTCGGGAATATCCGAAAGCTTTCAAGACTTGAAAACGTCGAGATTGATTCAAAAATGTTGGCAGGGATGTTACTGGCTTCTCTACATATTTCTAAGTACTTGAGACTTTTGGGGTTTTTGAGGACTGGAAGGATGCTTGCAAAGTCAGAAGAAAAAATTTCGAGATGAAGATGGGAGACTGATCGAATCAAGTAAGCAAAATCGCTGCACATTTTTTTCGTAAGGGGTGTGTAGCAAAGTGAATGCTGGTAGTCATCACTCAAACTTTTTTCTGACGCCAACACATCAAAGTAATATAATCGCTTGTATAGTTGAAAGTAATCGTCCCTGTGTTGTTCTAATAGACGAGGGATACAATAGTCCATGCAAATGATGGTTTGAACATGCTTATAGGGGAACCATTTGTACTTTCTAGGGTTCATGATGACCCTGACGGGAATGATAGTATATTCAGAGTCGGATGGAACACCAGCTAACCGCGATGATTGATCTCTGGGAATAAGTAAACATTTTTCATAAGCTAGAGATGTGTATATGCTTCGAGTTGCTGCGGATGACTGACTGAGGGCTAAGGAATCGGATGGGCGAAGATAAGAGGAAAAGGCATGATGGAGTTCTAAAGGGAGTGATAAAAATGATGACATGGCTGCGTCGAAAACAAAATGCCCTGGGAACATTGGGTACGAGAGGTCTTATATATAGATATCAATATATAGAAACATAAATATTAATTTGTATGCAAAAGGCTTCAATCAAGGTACCGTGATTTCTAATCACCGAGACAAAAGGAGGAATACATGCACCAGATATTTTTATATTATTCAACAAACGGCTGAAAAGTGCGTTTTCTGGTCTTATTTCTTAGGAGGCTTCAACTTCCGACAGGGGGAATCGTTTACATTTCGCATTTTGTCCTACAAAGTCTGACAGTTTGTCTTGCTTTTGTTAGATTTGCAGGGTCCTGGCCGAGTTTAATTCATAGTCTTGCTTTCCAGCAAAACACCACTTTGAGTCAATACTTTAACGCTGTTTATTTTGGATTTTCAACTAAGCATATCTTCTACAAATGTATTTTCTGTAGTATTGTTCACGTTTTTAAAATATGATACTGTTGTATTATGAGCAAAAGTTTGTCATGATGTTCCTTAAACGTATTCCAAAGCATCATGGCTTGCTTGCAGTCATAATCCTTTTTTTTTTTTTGTTTATTACAAAAACTCCCGGGCGGCTTTGTCAAGCTCGTTTTTTCACGATTCTTTTGTGGAGGCTGATTTCATGTAGTTTAGTTTTTATTGGTTCCATTCTTCGTTATTTCGAAAGCTTGGAGAGCAATTTGGAAAAATCCTTATAATAATATTTTAACTTTATATACGATTTTTCAATTGAAGAAATGCTAATTTGACTGTTTTGGCATGCTTTCCGTAGCTGCCTGTTGCTCTCATGTACCAAAAATAACAGAAAAAAAATAATACACACAGCGAACGCGAAAATTTTACATATATTTAATGTATGGGAAAAAGGGCAATTATGTTTCTTTTTTTGCTGGGAGTATGGCAGCCGTATCCCTACTTTCCATATATTCCTTGAGCAAAAAGTGTAATATCTAATGTAGCCACGCCTTTTTCAGTTCAAGAAGCTGACAACAAGGGGATGCGGCTGCCATACTCCCAGCAAAAAAAGAAACATAATTGCCCTTTTTCCCATACATTAAATATATGTAAAATTTTCGCGTTCGCTGTGCATTGTGCATTGAAGAAGGTGGCTGAAAAAACATGGAAAGTCGAAAAAAACGGGAAATTAAAATGATATAACAATATTCTGTTTAAAATTTGCTTGCTTAACTGAAGGCTCTGACTTGGACCTTAATATGTGTTGTTTCTTTTTAAGAAAAGCAGAATCTTTAATGAGAAGAAACTACAAAGAAAAAAAAAAAAATAGCTATTTACAAGTCTATGTGTGTGAAGAGGCAAGAAAGAGTAAAAAGAGATAAAATGAAAACAGCGACTAGTTCTGTATTCGCAAAAAGCTTTATTTCACGATTCTACTAATATCGGCCAAAATGAAGATATTTTTTTGTTCAAGGCTGCTTTAAAAGTCATTGTTTAGAGATGTCAAGTCCAAGAGATTTTTTTTTTTTATTTTCAATACAAAAAGTAAAATGCAAAACTATCAAAACAACAAAAGATCAGAAATTAAAAACGTCCTACAGTCCTAAACAAATCTTTGGTCATCGCCCATATTATCGTCATTTTTCCATTTCTTTGTTTTATTAGAATTCTTCCCGTCTACGAGGTTAAATATTATGTTGTTCAGTAATCATTTTTGCCTGCTTACTTTGAACCTAAGGCATATAATACTTCTCTCTTTCTTTGATCAGCTTGTATTAGTATGTGTCTAGAGTGGGAACAAAAGCGTTTTTTTAAACAATTTGGTGTATACCTTGCAGGCTGAAAAAAAAAAAAAACTAAGTGATGGCAACTTCAATAACTACAATGTTTTTTGTATTGATGAAGGAGTTATCACCGATGTGCGAAATTCTTTTTCAGGATTTCGCCTAGAAATTCTCTATTCAGTTTGTTCAAATTCTTGCAATACTACAGAGACCTTGTCTTTAATATTTTAAGAGAGAGAATGGCTAAACAATACGAGACTGTGCGGGGTGCTATAAAAAATCATATGGCATTTTCAATGTAGCTTCCCCCCATGCAAAACAGAGAAAAGCTACAATAGTTAAACATTTAATGTTTAATTATAACCTTTTTCTTGTCTAATATTGAATAAAGGCTAGCAAAAGACTTGCTGCTTTGTACTGATTCTCAAATAGTTTGGTTGGGTCAACTCCGTGAATCAACCCGTGGTTTGAAAACCATATTCCATAACTAGAAACATCAGATCCTGCTGCATAGAAAACCTAGAACCAACAGTATAACATCAATAAGATACGAACGCAAAAAAAGTAGCTTAGCCTCAATATAGAAAGAGAAGGCGTTAGATCTTGACGCTACTAGTATACTAGTAAAGACACAGAAATAGGACAAGCCAAGTGAACCAGAAGTTTAAATTAGAAAGATAAACAAAAGAAACAAATGTTCACATGCAAAGTTAGTTTGCTAGTTTTTTGAGACAATCGTTAGACACAATGCCGAAAATTTCGATCCAAGAGTTTTCAAACAAGCGTATTACAGCAATACAATTATCAAATAAAAGAAAATAAAAAAAACAAGACAAAAATAGGCTCCGTGGGTAGTAAAGCCGAATTTTTTGTTTACTTTGGTTTCATAAACTCATACACTTAAATTTTAGCTTTAAGTTATATTTTTTTGTGATGTATACATTGTATAATACTGATTGGTCATTCACATTTTGAAAACCAATTTTTTGGTGGCACATTTATCCAAACTTTTGTTTGAGCTGATTATATCAATATTTACTAATAAGGACTAAAATATAGCTTAAAGAGCATTGCTGAAGTTAATGGGAGAAAGAAACACAATTAGTATATAGTCCGAAATATTACTGTGTGCTTGAAGGAACAGTGAGAGTTAAGAAAAAGAAAGGGACTGGCACCATTATTCATTGAATTGTAAATTGTATTGCCACATCAATCTTTTCAAGAACTTCACAAATCAAAATCATATTTGAACTATTCGTTTTAAGCTTTCGCATTCAAACATATTTTATTCTTGATACCTGAATGAAAACCAGGAGAAAGGCGTGAAGTTAGTGGTGTAACTAATCAAGAGTTGGAGAAGTCTGGTGTTGGAAATTACGATGGAAAGCGGAACAAAAAAAGCCTACGCTAGAGTATAACCAACAAACAAAACTCGGAACGATGATGGTATCAAACCCAGTAAGAGGGCTGAGATAAAGAGCTGCATATTTTTATTTTTTAGGCACCTTTTGGCAATATAAAAAAATCAACAAAAGATATAAAGCAAAGTATACGAAAAGTCAACAGGACACTTTTGATTTTGTGATTATATTTCTATTTTCATTGCAACACAAATTATGCTAGTTAAGCGAACTTTCGTATACTATACTGGAGGTAGTATCAAGACAAGAGCAAATACCTAGAACAGTATATATCTCGTTAGTCCCCATATTTTTATATTTCTCATCAGTATTTCTTCTTTTTAGTGAAGAGTTAAGTCAATAATTAAAAAAAAATCCCAGTATTTCGTAGTTTGAGATTATCTCGGCAAAAGCTAACGAATACAATACGGTTGAACAGACTGCAAGTGATCAAGTAACAAGATGAGAAGTATATAATTATCACAGTGTATTGATGCTTGTTTACTTTCTTCCTTCTATCTTTTATAATTGATTCTAAAACAACTGATTCAACATCATTTGAAAAATCAAAAAATATACACAAGAAATTCAGAGCTTACAGAAAAATTAAACCGACAAATGAGCAACCAAACTATTGAAACAATTGATTAGACAAGAATCCAACAACCAAGCCTGAACAAGAAAAACAAATATGTAATAGTCTCTTCTGTAAATGAAAATTAAAAAGAAGAAAAAAAAAAAAAGAAAAATGGAAAGAGTTGAATGGAAATACGCCATATGTATAGAATTTTGGGCATGCAAAAGAAGAAAAGAAGGAGTAATTTTTAAGTGTATTATTTAGAAGAAATGTGAACTTACAACTATTTCAACCAGCACTACGGTATATTTTCAAGTTTTCGTATTTTTTTTTTTTTTTTTTTTTTTTTTTTTTTTTTTTTTTTTTTTTTTTTTTTTTTTTTTTTTTTTTTTTTTTTTGGTTTTATTGATCATTAATCATAATGGTGTTCGTTCGATATTAGTTTTTCATATTTGTTAAGTATGAAACAAAAAAAACTCAACCGATTTGATTCTTTTTACTTCAGTTATAGTTTTAATAGTATGAAAAACGTCCGCTCACAAGACATTAAGAAAACAACAAACCTTTTGATTTTGTTACATGATCAATATAAAAGTATGTTGATCGTTCATTTGTCAGGGTGAATGCATACAATCTTTTAATATTGTTTTTAATTGTGTTTTATTTAATGAAATACATAACGATGTCTTGTTACTGTTTTACTGCTGTTCTTTTGGCTTATTGGTTCCAACAAAATGCGGCAACAAATGAATTGTAAATGGTTGGTGAAAATGAAAAAAAAAAAAAAAAAAAAAAGTATTAAACTAACAAGAGATATAAGATATGCAGTCAAAACAAACTAACACTATGCCAAATAGTCCAGATTTGTATTTCAATGAACGCTTTCATCATATATTAAAAGTAACACTATGAATTTGATATGCTTGACTCGAGTTGGGACAAAGTATGTAAAAAATATTCTTTGGACTAAAGTCCCACATGAGAAGCCCAATAAGCGTAATGTTTAATTGATCAAACTTCTCATGTTAATGACTAAGCTGAATATAGCAAATAATCAAACTGTTTTCGAAAAAAAAAAAAAAAAACGACAAAACAAAGTATAATAAAACATGAACAATTGAAAATTTATTCCAATCTGTATTTAATCACAATTCCGTTTCGCAATTAAAAACCAAAAATGATTATATGGTTATATAATTGGTTTGAAATATTAAGTTAAAAAGTATGCAAACGGTATTGAGTTAAAAATGTACATATGTTTACAAAAACTCAAATCAATAAAAAAAGAACAAGGATTTGCACCTCAGTTTTATTACGCTTTCAGTTACTCTTGAAACTACTCAGTTTTGTTGTTTTATTTTATTGTTGCTATTGAGAAATCATTATGAATATTTTTAATTGAAAAACTAATTACACTGCAGAGACGTTAAAAAAAACTACATGGTGTCTTCATTTATAGCCAATCAAACAAATCTATGATTTTGACTTGACAAACGAATGCGGCTGGTAATTCAAAATGAGACTTCCAAAAACGTAACACAGTTTTAATATTTTATAATTTTTATTAATTTTATTTTCATATATTTGTAACAAATTACCAAGCTCTTCCCGAGAACTTATGGTTTAAATACAATTCAGATCCTAATAACCAAAAACTACATACAGACATTAAATATACATAGAAATATACACTTGTTTTAAGCGTCACCAACTTCCTTTTTGATACTTTCACCCAACTCAGGTGCAACCAATGAAAACATTTCATAAGCTCGCTTACGAGTAACCTTATTAGCATTCTTAACGTGTGAAGCTACGTTGTGAATAAAGTTCTTGTCCTGGTTAGTCTTCTTAAAAACTTTCCACATGTCAGCGGCCTGCTTGTAGTCGCCTTTTTCGACAGAAGCTGGCCAGTCAAACACAGTAGCAGTTCCTACCCACTTTTCGTGGTCTTCCTGTAAGGGAACCTTCTTGTAGGAGATAGTCTCAAAACTGGATGGGTAGTTGGGGTAGCTGCCGTAATTGCCATCAAAGCATAAAGTCCCGTCTCTTTCGAAGGGATTGAAAGCATTGAGTGGGCAGTTGACAGGAATCTGCTGGTAGTTGGTTCCGAGTCTGTATCTGTGGGTGTCGGAGTAAGAAAAGAGTCTAGACTGCAAAACTGGATCAGCAGAAGGTTCAATTCCTGGAACCGTGTGGGCAGGGGAGAAGGCAGCCTGCTCTACTTCAGCAAAGTAGTTTTGGGGGTTCTTGTTCAAAACAAGTTTACCAAATTTGCGCAGAGGATAGTCCTTGTGAGGCCAGACCTTGGTCAAGTCAAAGATACTGAAAGGAGCCTTTTCGGCCTGTTCAGGAGTCATGGTTTGGACATAACAAGTCCAAGAGGGATATTCTTCCTTTTCAATCTTCTCAAACAAGTCTTGGCCCAAATAGTCTGGGTTTTCACCAGCAATCTTGCCTGCTTCTTCGTTGGTCATATTCTTGACTCCACGATCAGTGATCATGTGAATCTTGACATAAACAAATGTGCCATCTTTCTTGACCCACTTGTAAGTGTGACCAGAATAACCGTTCATGTTTGCGAAACTGGCAGGAGTACCACGATCAGAGAAAAGCTGCATCAACTGGTGAACACATTCTTGATTGTTAACAAGGTAGTCCCAAAATGAAGTGGGATTCTTTAAGTTTGTCTGTGGATCACGCTTTTGAGTGTGGATAAAGAATGGAAACTTGGTGGGATTCCTAATGAAAAAAATGGGTGTGTTGTTGTAGACCCAGTCAATATTACCTTCATCAGTGTAAAACTTTGTAGAAAAGCCACGAGGATCACGAGCAGTATCTGCAAAACCTCGCTCACCAGCAACAGTCGAGAAACGAGTAAAGGTTTTGGTCTTCTTGCCAACTTTGCTGAGGAAGTCAGCACAAGTCAAATCGCTGACGTCATCAGTGACTTCAAAGTAACCATGAGCACCAAAACCTTTAGCATGAACTACACGTTCAGGAATACGTTCACGGTCGAAACGAGCGAAAAGGTCAAGCAAGTGGAAGTCTTGCAAGAGAAGAGGGCCATTGGTTCCAACACGCTGAACAGCATTAGGGTTGAAGACTGGGCAACCGTTAGAGGTAGTGTAGACAGGTGGATGAGGCATGTTGAAAAAATAGAATATGAATGAATAGATACAGAAA
Source organism: Magnusiomyces tetraspermus (assembly GCA_030578715.1). NCBI lineage: Eukaryota > Fungi > Ascomycota > Dipodascomycetes > Dipodascales > Dipodascaceae > Magnusiomyces > Magnusiomyces tetraspermus. The sequence continues at coordinate 87,506 of JAKTYL010000035.1, forward strand.
AAAATTACTAAAAAAGTACAGTATCTTAAAGTTCCAAATACAATCCTGGAATTGATCGAATATTTATAAGAAAAGCAAAGATAGCCTAGACTCTCCAGCACCGGCATTTAGAATTACAACCATACCAAAAGAAACCAAGTCAATTGGAGCGAATTACTAATGATTTAGAGCTTTTAAGGTTTTTTTTCTTATTCTTCATTGTATGATTACAAAAAAAGTACTAAAAACTCAATGCATAATTTTGCTACAAATAGATACAAGCAATAATGAGCTGCTACCCGTGTTTTTTTTTTTTTTTTTTTTTTTTATCTATATGAAACTAGTTTTGGGTATATCTCAATTGAGTCAACTCATATATATTCGTTTGATCTTGCTTGACTATTTCGTATATCTATCAAAATACAAAAGAAAAAAAACACATATCAAAAACAATGCACATTCATCAAAGGAATGGACAGTTAGCCCAAATCATGTATATTTAACTCAAAAAACCGAATGAAACCATCTTCTTTGCTTTTAAAGTTTGTTTGCTCCATAATCTCAAACGTCGAAAGGTTTATGGTATGAAATGATATTCAAAAGGCACAGCTTGTGCTGTTATAAACATGCCATTCTCCTTTTTGTTGAGACTGTTTTTATTTTGAAAGACCTTAACATGCAAATCCTAAATTTATACTACTACATATTGGTCGGTACTGCCTTATGAATTTAGATATATATAAAATAGATAGGTTGGTTCAATATTAATCTGCTCAACAAGAATTTTCTTTTGGGTTGCTAGCAAACGTTTGTTCCACGTTATTTAGCAACCGTTTTTTTTTTTTTTGTTTTGTTTTTGAATCATGAATGAGTAAGCATCATCATTCACCAAAACAATGCCGTGCAAGGAGGTAATATATACATATGAGTGAGTGAGCGAAAGTGATTACGAGTAGTATAGAATAGTATTAGTAGGAATAGCAGTATAGTGAGTGAAGTACGCTTAACTCAGTTAATTCTATATTAGCTTTGATGCTTTATATAGCTTTTCTGATATCTACCTCTCATAATCATGATCAAACTTATCCTGACTTTCATGTTGATAGCCCAAACAAAATACCGCAAACTTAAATGTTCTTTTTTTCTTTTTCATCTTGTTTTATATTCTAATATTGAATGTACTAGCGAGAGATGTTTTAAATAAAAACGGTTCTATGGGTGAGTCAGCTTTCTCCCTTTACTAATAAAGGGGAATGAATACGCTGGAAGTATCAAGCATATTACTCAATGTCCAGGTGAATGATGGTTGACTGGATTATAATTTCAATATCAAATGTACACTCTATGATTTATGGTTGAAGGATTAGATAACAAATTACAAGGCACTGCCCAATTGATGCTCACGAGAACGTATTTAAATACCATCTTTTTAACAAGGGCACATTGTTTAGAGAATAGTAATTTGATATGTTAAAATTTTTAAAACGGGAAAGAAACTACACATGGTATAACATAATATCAGGCCTGGGTGGTGAGCTCTAATAACTTACAAATCTAGTTTATCCATAGAATTTTACAAATAAAACTCTTAACAAATGGCATCAAATACAATGAAATGAAAAAAAAAAAAAAAACGAAATGCCACTAATCAAACTCCAACTTAAAGTCAAAGTAAAAAAATAATACGTCAGAACAAGTGCCCTGGCTAATTACCAACTTGAACTCTAACAAACTAGATCCCATGATGAAGGCCATCAAACAGTTGGCCTGGGGTGATGAAAACATGAAATAACTTTTAGCTTGACTAGGCCTTTAGAAAGTCAACACTGACAGGTTTCTGTTATTTAACAAGTAAACTGTACAAGAAGAATCAAAGAAGCTCAAAAAGCATATTAAAGATTGGCGGGTATAGCTTATATCACAAAAGATGAATGGACTAACCATATTCGTATATTGCAGCTAAGATCAATGAAAAAAAAGTCATAGGTATGCCTAAAGCAGTATGACATTTCATTATAGCATACCTTTAGTTGGAACTTATATTCACAGGTGCGAACTTCCTATTTCTTGAAAACACCGGGTTTCAGCCTTGATATTGGCCTACACTGGAGTTTGTATTTGGTTCAAAAGAATCGTTCTCGAGGGCATGTTGTAGTTTACTGTCCGAATTATTAGCTAGCAGTTTACAAAAATACTTGGTTTGAAAACAATCTGATCGAGCGTCAGGTGTCAAGACCCCTATTACGAAAAGCAATACAAAGTTATAATTGATACCATTCAAATTACTCAATGGTATTGAAATTTGACTGTGTCAAAAAAGAAAAACCAACCAAGCAGGCTTTTCTTTTGCATACTCTTTCTCGAGTTCCTGTTTTGAAACATTTCTAAGAGTAGCTTTGCCCCCAGATTAATCGAGGAAGAAAAAAAAAAATCATGATAAATGAAGTAAGCACAAGCTATTAAATAAAAATAAATTTGAAATACAATAAAACAGGAATATCAGGAAAAAAGAAGATATACAAAAAAAAATCATAGCTTTTATATTTATAATAAGAAATCAGCCTTCATTTTTTCCCCACGACTTCTAACAAAAAAAAACACCAAAGTTTTTTTTTTTTTAAACAGTGGTTTTTTTCTTAACATACTCCCACAGACTTTTCAACAATGAATCTGGAAGAGTAAATAAGTCCATATGGAACTCGCCTTCCTTGACATCGTTTTTAATGTACATGTCTTGTGTCAAGTTATCTGTGACCATTTGTACCACGTTAAACAAATCGTCTTCGCCCAACTGCTTCAAGCCTTCTGCTAATCGCTCCAAGTCTACTGACCCCTTTTCAGCCTTGACCTTCTTTTTGATTTTAGATCCACTGTCATCAGTGCCATTGCCTATGCTTGAACTTTGTTTTCTTTTGGTGCCTGCTACCGAGTCGTCAGCGCCACCACTGCCAGTAGCAGTTGTTGTAACACTACTACCGCTTCCAGCTTTATTTATTGGAGCGGCACCGCTGCTAGGAGTACCTGCTACCGAGCCGTTCTTTTTGTCAGAAACAGGGCCCGATTCGGCCAAAAGACGGAGAAGTCCTGGCTTGTTGGATGGGAAGTTCATGGTATGTAGCACTTCATACTTTGTTTCTCGGAAGTTCAAGTCATGGGTAATGGTCTGCTCGCCTCCTCGTTCAGCAATATGACAAACAATGTAAACATAAAATTCACCCCAGCCCTTTTCTTCAATTTTAAAAGGTGGTGCTTTGAAGACTAGAATAATGATATTTTTTAAAAAAAAGGTGTCAGTTAATGTAGATTCAAGATCAACAGAAACATTCGCAATTTGAGAATTCTTGATATACTAGTAAAAGAAATACTAGAAATTATAATAACGAATTAAAAAAATGAAAAAAAAGCATACCTCTTGTAGGATTGGCAAATGTTGGATGTAATTTGTACGTCACCTTGTCAAACACATTGGCGGGAAGATCTTTACCATCAGGTCCAACCATGCTGACTTGGATACTCCATTTGCGCATAGGGAACTGATCAACTTTAGGTTCATTTTTCAAAATTTCCTGGGTCGTTGTAACCTTGATTGTACGTTGGATTGCCATTTTGAATGATGGTTGTTGTTCGCTTTTTATTCGCGTTTGAAATTTTGTGTTTTTTTGATATTGGGTTGGTAGCTGGGAATTAAAAAAAGTAAAAGCCGCGTTTTTGGTTTGAGATGTTGCTTATTGAGTCACTGAAATATTCGTTGACTTGTGCTTGGGTATAAACAATAATTTGAAACCGAGGAATGTTTTGTCACTGAACGTGGATTGATATTGTTGCAATATAAGTTTGAAAAAATCAACAATTAACTATATCCAAAAGTGGATATACTGGTGTGTTTATTCTTTTGAATCTGAGAGCTTTTGATGATTTTATAGAGATTGAAACCAAGGTATCAATGTACTGGATTATCAACAATATTAGCTGTAACTTGTTGATGTCGTTGTCTAAAGGCTTGCTTTTAATTGACTTTGTTAAATGTACAAAACTCTGTTTCAAAATCAACAAGTAATTTTTTAAAGTTATTGATTGAAAAAATAAAAAAGGTATATGCTAAGCGAAAAGATTTAGACTTAAAAGAGTTTCGAAAATGAATAATAAAAACAAACTAGAAACCTTCAGTAAAGTTTGTTTATTTTTTTTTTTTGTATTTTTATTTTATCTGTATCTTTTTTCGTTTAAAATCAAGATGGTACTCTTCTGAATCAAAATGTGTATATCCTTGGGTAGCTAAAGTGGAGTGTTTCTGGTGGTTTTGAAGAAGCTGTCAGTAATAAATTTACCCTAACCCATATTTGAAAGCTAATTACAAATTCATTTTGAAAAATATTGACTTTAATAGACTCTCTAGAAAGAAAACAGTAAACCTGAGAAAAAAAAAACTTCATTGAAAATGTCGTATGCTTCATGATGAGTGTATAAGGTTTATCATGTTGTGATTTTCGCGAAATCCAAGCCTATATACGCCGAAAATTTATCGGTTGGTCTTTCTTCAGGTTTCGGGCAGAGCAGAGATGGCAGGACCTAAATTTCAGTATCAAATGAGTCCTGAAACCGCACTAATAGACTTATTCTGTAAAACAATCGAGTTTGAGCTCATTGAAATCACTTCAGTAGTTATGAAATAAAGATTTATGATTGACATTGTAACAACACGTATAGTGGGCTTTCTGAAATCAGTTATGCTACATATGATTTTCATAATATGAATTTCGATATCCCATTAATTGAATAGCCTTAACCAAGTAATTTTTAGCTGTGAATTATAGACTTTAGTTAGTTATTTTATCATTGATCAATTCTATGAATTACACGCTAGCCTCAGAGAGACAAACCATCAGTTCTGATTAATCGTACACGTTCTTGTAATATGCCCATTCCCTTCTTATCAATAGGGTCTGTGCAAGCATTTTGCTTTATGAGTAAAACCAGCTACATTTTGCTTCAGCATGTGTCGATGATGACCCATGCACCAATTGATAAAGTGCGTTTCTTAACACCAAGTTAACTTTAAGACTTAACTAGTCACCTTTTATGTTTATTTCATGCAATGCTTTAGCTCTTCGAAACACTACTCAAACCATCAAAAATAAATAGAAATTCTTTAGATATTATGCTGATCAAAACTAAACGAATAATATATAAATTCAACCAAGCCGCTGGGTGCATGGCACAAGCTTAAAATTGCCAAACAAACAGAAAAGATACTTTGAGTACGACCTTTGCAGCTGTTTTCTTTCTTACATTAAATCCAGCATCTTCTTCGAAAATATCAAGATTAACAATAAATCAAACTTGAGCAATTGCGTGGAGCTCTACAAATTTTGAAGTTGATGTATCTAACGCGTAAAAATATATATGGCTTTCACAGTATGTATGTGTTGTTCAGCCCATCAACACTGTATTTTTTACACAACCTTTTTTTTTTTTTTTGTTTACTATTAAATCTATCCATATTTCAATGTTCTAACTTCAATTATTTTATGTGTGTTTTCACTATCTCCCTCTCTCTCTCTAGCTTTTTCATCCATCACAGAAGTTTACATATAAACTATGACACCAAACAATTACTTTAGAAGTCGATCAAATAATCGAAATATAAATAAAATTTTCGAGAAACATGAAGACCGATATAACCCACAAGATTCTGAAGAGTTTGCAGGCTATGAAGATGGCGAACCTGATTATGAAAAATTCAACTCATCTTCTGGAAACTACTTCGGGGAAAACGGAGCCAACACATTCAATAATCGCCACAGTAAAAGGCAAACTACCAGGTCTAATAGCTCATATGCCTCATCATCATCTACTACCAACAGGAAAAACACGAGGTCAAAAAACAAGCAGTCTGTTAATAGTCTCAAACAGTTATCAGCAGTGTCGGCCGATGATATCGATGAAGATTATATTAAAGAAGACGCTCTCAGCATTGACAACGATTACAATGCAGGCACTGAAGTGGAACTTGATAAAGTCGACATAGTACACGAGTTTGATGATTTTTCAGATTCCGAAGCGCCCATAAAGGAAACAGAATTCACCAATCAGATTCTGACACCAACCAATCAAGCCGCCAGATACCAAGTACCCCATAGGCTTCAAACAGGGTTTTATGACGTTTCTACTGATTCTGTAAATTTCAGACGTGAACAAGTCCTGTCAAAATTGGGGCAAGGGTCATCGAGCACGTTTTCAAAAGCCCGAAAATACGAAAAAAGTCAGACACCTTGGCGCCAAAAAAGGCGCGCTTCAGTACAAGAGTACCAAAACGAACTTGATGATGAAATTGAGGATGACAACAAAAGTTACAGTGAAAACGATTTCACAGGTCACAGCATGGCCAATTCTAGTCGTGCAGTGTCTGTGTTGGAAAATTACCCGGTAGATGAAGAATTGACGATGGGGGTCATACAAGACGTTTTCAGCTCAATTAGTGACAAAATTGCCAGCATTTTGAAGACAATGCATGACTATTTTTTTCGAGTTTGGGATTTTCTTTCGCAGTTTTCCATGACAGCGGTCACGCTTGTTCCTTTGGCGTTTGCCGTGTTTTTATACATTATCATATCTTTTTTTAGCAAATCAAGCACATCATCAAGCTACGTCTTCACACATCCTAATGGAGCGCCGGAAAACATCAATTCATTTTCGGGTCGTCTTGTCACTGTCGAAGGACAAATATCCAAACTTTCACGTCAAGCTTTTGATTCAGAAAGCAACGAAAACAAGCTCAAAAAGCATATGACAGAATTACAGGCAAAACTGGCCGAGCTCACTAAGGGAATGGCAAAGTTTGATTTAAAAATTGATTCCGTTAGAGATTCGAACACACAAGCAAAAAACAAACTTAGCGATGTTGAGCAGACTGTCAAAGAAATTGAAGAAAAGTTGTCTCATACCCACAAGTATATACTTGAAGAGCAGGCTCTTGGAAAATTGCGAGATGATAAGATTAACAATGGTGAAACTCGTATAGCTGATGTGTCATCAGTGGTTGAAAATATCAATGACAAAATGGAAACCCTTAAAGCTCGAGTTAAGCATTTAGAAGACGCCAAAAGAATTGAGGAGATAGTGGTAAAGACGATTGACAAGATTCTCCCGCCTAAGCTTGTTGTTTCTGTTGATAGCTCTACCGGTGACATACATCCTACTCCAGAGTTTTGGCAATTTCTGCAAGCAACATTCAGTTCGGCACTTGAACAATCTTCACATCTCGAAGATAAGATCAAAAGCGTTTTACAGAAATACCCTACACTTGATGCTTTACGGATACCCAAAGATGTTTCGGCTGAGGAATACCATGAACATACACAAAAAGCCGCCAAGGCTTCTCTTGAAAAATTCTTCAACAATCAAAAGGACAGTTTGAGCGGTACTGCTGTCGTTACCCGCAACACTTTTACAAAGGTTATTCGACAAGAGGTTGAAAAGATGCGAGAGTTTACTATTGAATCGATTGCAACTTTAGAAGAAAAAATGAAACAAGAGTTCAAAAGCCTTGAACACAAGGCAACTTCTGAATTTTCGCAACACAACAAAAAAGAAGACAATGGTGAAAACATGCTGAGCAAAATGCTACTCAATGGAAGTACGCTTGCTTTAGACAGCTTGATTAAAAAGTCGATTGAAAAACATTATTTGCATACTATTTCTAAGCCAGATTTTGCAGACTTGGCTTCTGGATCTCGAATTAACTCGCGACTCACATCTCCAGGATACGATTGGAAGAGTAAGCTGCCACTTTGGGAGCGCCAATGGCGAACATCCCTTGACATGATTGGATTTGGTCGCATGAAGGTTAATCCACCAAGCACTGCATTCAACAACGACGTTGCTCTTGGATCATGTTGGCCATTCAATGGGCCTTCTGGACACATTGGACTGTCTCTTGCATCAGAAATGAGTCCTTCGGATTTGGGAATTGTTCACATTAACGTTGACCAAAGTTCTAACCCTACCTCTGCACCAAGACGAGTTTCCCTATGGGTAGAAGTGAATGATCCTGAGTTGAGAAAACAGGTTTCGTTGTTGATTGATCAGTCCCCCAGTAACGTTATTGAAGCAGAGCAGAAGCAACAGCAGCAAGGTATTATGGGACTTGTTTTCCAGCAATTCAAAATACCAGAAAACTATGTCAAGATTCTTACTGCAGAGTATGATCTGCTTGGCAACCAGGAGTTTCAGGTGTTCCCAGTTTCGGCAGCAGTTCAGCAATTAGGCATTACTACCCGCAACGTTTTGTTTAACATTGAAAGTAATTGGGGACATTCAGAGTTTACATGTGTTTACAGATTACGTTTGTTTGGCCATAGTACTACAGAGCCGTTGTCTGCACTGAAACAGCAGGAGTACCAGCAGCAGCGCCGGTATCAGGAAGAACACCAGGATACAGAAGAGAATGAAGGCGAATACAGTAAAAGAGTGTACTATTACGCAGACGAGCAGGAGTACACTAATGATGAAGAGTTTGTTGATAGTATCGAGGATCCTGTTGAAGAAGATGAGTTTTACATTCATGCTAGAGAGCTTGATTCTAAATCTAAGCGTTATTTCTAACTTTTTGAATGAAGCATAAAACACAAAGTAAATTCGGTGGGGATAGGAGAGAAGAAGCTTATTGTATAAACTAATTAGTTGTAAATCAGACAAAAAAAAAAAAAAAAAATGAAAACTACCAAGGTTTTTTTATAAAAAAATTATTTAATGAAAAAGTACAATTAGCAAATAAACATCCTTTTGTTGACATCGATACTTTTCAATTCTCCTTCAACCGTGATTGATCAGCACTAACTGAGAAATCACCAACTTTGGTATCTCCAGAAAAAAAAATAATGCACACTTTGAAAAGTAACAAATAATAAAAACAATCAAAAAATAATAATAAAATAAATCAAGTACAAAAATAACAAAACAAAAACAAAAACTAACTAGCATGTGTGTATACAGGTACATTTTTTTTTTTGGGGGGGGGACGACTTTTTTTTTTTTTGATGTGTTCCATATCTCGCGTGTATATATCCAAATTTCGTTTAAAAATTTCCCCTTTTTCCAATACCCTTTGTTTCATCTCCTTCTTTTTCTTTTTGTGTAGATACTGTGCATATAAATTTTTATCCTTTTTGTTTTGTTGCAAAATAAAACAAAAAAAACTTTTCCCAAGTTTTTTTCCCCGATATACTTTCTTTTATTGGTTTCCGGAAGGCCCAGATTTATGGAAAATCATTTGTATTCCACTTTTCTTTTTTTTCCTTTGACTTTCCAGAGGTATATGTTGCACCTTCTTCGTCTGCTTGCTGTCTAGAGTATGTGCGCATCAAGCCTTCGGCAGTCGTCAAGTCGCTTCCTAAATCCATCGACATGCGAACAGCATCCATGGACTGTCGAGGTGCTTGTTCATTACGGATAGTCGCACGAGCAACGTCTAACGACTGTCTAATTTGATGCATATTAACATGTTCTTCTTCAGGGTATTCTTGGTGGCGGTACTTAAACGCATCGCGGTCAGGGTTAGTAATCGATGCTGGGACACCACCTCCAGGTCGGAGCAATGTTGTGCTGCTACTTACAGAACCAGCTGTACCCGGCACAGGACGGTTTGGTGCAGAACTATTGGAGTCGACCATACTGCTTGAAACAGTAGAAGGCCAGACCAAGTTATTTGAAGACGAGCTGTACTCATTTTTGTTAGCATCATCGTCATAATCATCGTTTGTATAAGCTCCACCAACGTAAGCACCTCCTTGTTTTTGAAAACTGTCGTTTGAAGGTCCAGCCATGCTGATACCCAATTCTGAGCGTGGCTTTCTATAAGCAGAAATAAATGATTCGGCATCATAGTTTTCGTCATCAATTCTCGAAGTGCGATCTAAACCTGATCGACGCTTCAATGCAGCTGCTTGAGAAATATCATGATGTCTAGGTTCAGTGGATCCGGGTACTCTCTTTTCTTGGTATATATCTTCTGAACCTCCTTCAACATTGTTGTTATGACTATTTCTGGAATTCAAAGCGCCAACGCCGTCGGACAAATCATTCTCGCGTTGTTTTAGCAAGAGCGCAGCGTTGGTCGACTTTTTAAGAAGAACAGCAGCATTAAGGCCATCGTATTCTTCAGAAATAGGCGGGATATCGTCAAAGACGCCATTTGCCCATTGTTCACGGATGATATCAACGTCTGCAGGGAAAAACATTTTTGTAATACACAAGTAGCAGTAGTGGGGAGTTGCAGCAGCAATGACACCCAAAAGAACAACAAGCCAAAAAGTAGCACTTTGGTAGAGTTCGTCAGCAACCTTGTAAAGTTCCCTAGAAGCAGTGAACGAAGAATAGATACCAGACCAGAGCCAAACTAACCAAGAAGAAATAAATGCGGTAAGAAGAGACGCAATATCCCATCTGTACTGGTTGGTGATAATGTAAAAGTTACAAGAAATAACAGCAATTGTACAGACAGTGACACCCATCCAAAAACGGTGGTCTAAAGCTTTTCCGTTTTCGCTGACAAAAACACCATTAAGATGGATGAAAAATGGGAAAAAGAATGAAACCAAAGACTGGTAAAATCCATCGATCATGTAAACCCAAAACTTTGTTTGTGACCACTCAAGTCGGAGAATGCCTCGTTGATATAATTGAGGAACAGCCAAAGAAATGCGGTCTTCAACATCTTGGTCCAAGAAACCCATTAAAATGACAGGCAAAGACGTGAATGCAAGATTGAAAAACATGACATAGGTATAATCAAACAAATATGCACCATCAAAATTCGAAAGTGCACCGTACCAGAAGAGGGCGAATGTGAAAACAAGATTTTTATAAAAGAAATTGGGAATCATTTCAGCAAGACGCTTGTAAGACCAGCGGCCGTGAACCAAAAGTAAACGAGCAAGGAAACGGAATTGACCAACAGCATAATCAGAAGACATAACGGCTTGACGACCTTCTTCACCAGCAATACCAACACCAACGTCAGCTTCTTGAATCATGGCAACATCATTGGCACCATCACCAATAGAAAGGGTCATGACGTCCAAAGTGTTTTTGACAAGAGAAACAACAGAAGCCTTTTGGGCAGGAGAAACACGGCAACACAATACAGATTTGCATTGTTTACAAAGAAGCAAAAACTTGAGCTTGAGTTCTTCGTGCAAACAAAGTTTGAGAGTGTCACCATCGATAACAATGGCAAAATTAGGATTAGGCGGCGAGTGGTCAGACTTTGCCTTTTCAATAAGATCCTCGGAAAAGTGCAGGTCAAAGTACTTTTGAAGATATTCGTCAAGTAATCTTTCAATTGCTTCACGAGTCAAAGTGTCAGAACGCAAAATAATAAGTTCCATACCGTTATCAAGCAAGTTGGCAGAAAAACCGATATTGATGGCAGTCTCGACTTTATCACCAGTCAAAACCCACAGCTTGATACCAGCCATACCAAGCAAAGCAATAGTTTGAGGAACACCTTCTTGTAATCTGTCTTCAATAGCAGTACCACCAAGCAACGTCAAATCACGTTCCAAAGCATCAGCAACCTCTTCCATTTTCTCTTCACGATTTTCCAAAGAAGAAGAAGCAGCATGATGGTCGTGACTGAACTTGTTGTAAACCTCTGGAGTCAAAACACGCTCGGCGATACACAAAGTTCTAAGACCTTCGCTGGCAAATTGTTCCAAGTGCAAAGCAGTTTCAGCACTAAGACGTTCTTGGTCAGAAGGTGTTAAGCGAGAGTAAATGATACTGTCGGCACCCTTGCAAATCAACACAATTTTGTCAGTTCCATTAGGACCTTGACCAGGAAACTTGACAATAGCACTCATACGCTTACGAGTAGAGTTGAACTCCAAAGTGTTGAGGATTTGATATTCCACTTCCTTGCCTTGCACATTAAGAATGACACCAGAGCGGGTACGATCTCTGAAAACAAAACCAACATCTCGAGCAGCAGCAACAAGGGCAGCTTCATCAGGAGACTGAGCCTTGAAATCTAAACGATCGGGGTATTTTTTAGAAGGCTCTGTAATTACAGAGTGACACAAGGCTAAGGCCAGCATGAAATGGCGACATGCTTCCTGCTGCTCCACGCCAGAATCGCCATCTAAATCATTTACAAATGCAGAAGAAACAAAAGTAACATTTTCTTCAAACATTTGGTCATTTTCGTACATGTTTTGTAGATGGTCAATCATCTTGATCTTGTCCTGCGCAATGGCTTTACGCATTTCGTGGCCCTCGGCTTCAACATCGATACCGTCACGCTTGCGCATACCAGCCAGCGCTTCTGTATAAGCTTTACCATAAGCGACTCCATTGATAGTACATTTCTTGAACTCCATAACGTTTTGGGTAAGCGTTCCTGTTTTGTCGGAAAAGATATACTCAATTTGACCAAGATCATCAGAAATGTTCCAAGACTTGGGAGTGCAGGGATAGTCTAGAGGCTCGTAGTAAAGATACACATCACTGTAAATGAAAAACGCTTGAATGGTTTTGACAACTTCAATAGAAATGTAAAGAGAAATGGGGACAAGAGACTGATATAAAATTACAGCTGCCCAAAAGGTAATGAGGCCATCAATAGGAGCGCTGCCACCGATAGATCCAAACTCAAAAAATTCAATGGAAGTTTTTGAGGTACCAAAAGCAATACCGTTAAACAAGCCGGACAAGAAACAAATGACGAAAAGGATAATGAAATTGCAAATAACGGACCAATTGAGTTCACGAGAAATTCTGCTGACTTTAGAAGGTGTGGCACCAGCATTAAGCATAATTTTAGTTTCAGGCCCAGTGAAAAGGACAACACCAATTACCCAGTCAGTATTTCTAAGCGAACAGCCACGAAGCAAAACATTGTTGATAGTAATGGGCTCAGACTGTACAGGAGACTCTTCAGGATGAGAGTGCTCATAACCAGGAGCAGTATAATCGTGCCATTTGGCAACACCGTTAAACGAATAAAGATTGGGATGAGCAGTTTCGCTCTCAATCCAAAACTCGGCACGCTCACAGTCAGCGGAGTGTTTAACTTTCTGGCTGCACTTCAAAGCTTGACGAACCTTCAAGTTGGTCTCACCGTCCAAGTTCTTTGTTTCAACGTAGCACGCGCCATCAGTATCAGAAGTAGAAAGTACAAGAATATCGGCGGGGATTTCGTCATTATTTTTCACACGAACAAAATCACCGACACGAACACTCTTCCAAAAGTCACGGCGGAATCGAGCAGTTCCTGTTGTTCGAAGATGAGGGTTGATGACAGAACTGGCATTTAACACAGAGGCTTTAGAGTCTTCAAAAGGGTTTTCGGAAACAGAATGGATAGTATCAACCGAATGACGCATGGCGCCCCGATTGCGTCTATTGGTAAAATCTTGCATTTCATGATCCGAATTGATCGAGTGAATAGTTTGAGACGTAGTAAGATCCAAGTCATCGGAACGGTTTGGAATATAATTTGGATCTTTTTTAATTCTTCGGTTCTCTTTAGCAGTCTCGACGGACTTGATAGTTTTAAACATGATCCGGGAACATTCCTTTTTAAAGCGTCGCCAAGCAGAGATGTTTTCTTCTGTGACGTTGACATTGTTCCAGTAGGAAAGGATTTGAGTCTTTGTATTGTTGACTTCAAGATCCAAAAGGGTTCTTCGGTAGTCTTCAACTGCATCTTTGACAGCAGTAATAGCTACAATGACGATGATCGGAACAGCTGCTAAACCTGGGCTTGCAACTCCAAAGATTGTAAATGCCTGAAAAACAAAAAAAAAACAAAAAAGATTAGTAAAAAAGGCCAAGCAGAAGTCAACAAAAAGAAAAATAAAAAAAATAAAAGACAGCACATACACCTAAAATGACGATAAACAAGAAATAAATGTTGGCGATATTTTTAAATTGGAAGTATAAATTTTTTGGAAAAAAAGACAGTGGAGTATATTTTGTAGTTCGGATTTTGTTTCGAGGATAAGTGATAGAGAGTAGTCCAGTTTCCGGATCAATCATGTCTTCGGGAACCTTCATATTGAAAAAGATACGATGAACTCCCTTTTCCGGATCTTCTGTATCGGGTTTTCCAGAATCAGAAGATTGGTCGTTGATTGAAAGAGAGCTGTGGTGACTTGTAGCTGATGATATACGTTTTTTTGACATTTTTGATTTGTTGCGTTTAAGATCATTTTTAGGACGGCCTTTCTTATGACGCTGAGTACCCCAGCGGGTTCTTTTCATGACATTTGAATCTAAATCAGAAAGGGGTGGCTGGGTGCTATTACTCTCATCATTTTCACTGTTGCTGTTATGAGGAGCAGCTAAGAAGCCAGGAGAATTTGAAAAGTTTGAGCCGTCATTACTAAGATTGATTTCATTATCTTCGTTAAGGGCAAAAGAAATATGTTGTTGTTGACGAGTAATACTGTTATAAACATCAGCCGACGTTGGTCGATTTTTTTGGGAACTCATATGAGAATCTTGACCGTCTTGATTTTGGTGATGTGGTGGTTGTTGTTGATAATGTGGAAATTGACGATGTGGTGATTGCTGTTGTGGTTGACCTTGTTCGGAATCGGCTAATGAATGATATTGAGCCATTTCAAACGTAGATTCGTTGTTTATAGAAGGAGCAGTAGCTGTTATTGATGGCACATTATACGAGTCTGAAGCAGGTGGAGAGTATATAGCAGTGTGTCCAATATTGTTTTTTGGCAGTGAATAGTTATTATAATGCGAGGCACCAGGATTAACTTGGCGAATTACAGGAGGCCTTGGTGTTTGAGGAGAGAAAGAAGCTGGGTTTTGTTGTGCCGATGAGTAAGAGCTTTCGAACTTGTCATTATCGGCCTGGAACGGATTATTTGATAATCTCTTGTTACTATTGCTGTTGTTGTGCTGCGGTGAACCTTGAGGATTCCTGCTGCTTGAAGAGATCCCAGGACTGAAGGGGTTTTTGGAGTCCAAAGGAGGCGACGACATTGTGTCAACTAAGGAATGAAATTTAAGTTTGACAAAACAAAAAAAAAAAGTAGTCAAGATATGTAAATGAATGGAATAAAACGAAATCGACCGAAATAAAATTTAATATAAAATAAAAAAATAATAATAAAAATAAAGAGTTGAAAAAAAAAAAAAAAAAAAAAACTAAATGCTCTGGGCAGGAAGGAAGGTTAATTTCAGAGATAAAAAATGAAAAAATGAAAAAAAAGCGCTTGAGTGGTTTTTCTGACACTCAGCCAGAGCGTCACGTGTGTCGGATTCCAGACTGGCTGGTTTTCGAATCGACACGTCTGCATTTATTTGCGGCTATTAAACTATTAAATTTAATAAAAATTGAAATACAAAGATCCGTTTTTGTTTCATACGTGACTTTGTTATATATCACAGTATGTTAAAATCCAGGCAAACCCGGCCCGATTTTTCTTTAGTGTTTTGTGACCAACTTGCCAAACAGCTTTCCGAGTTGCTCAGTTGAGTTTTCAGTTACAATATCACCATGAGCAGGAATAATAGTTTGAGGCTTCCAATCATACAAAGCTTGAATGCCAGGCGCGGCCTTTGTCAATGCCGCACCAACAACCTTGCTTTGTAGCCATGAATCGATTCCGAAAAAGCGCATGAGATAAGAAAACCCAGATGCAGGGTGGAATTTGGCATAGCCAGGACAGCAGCTGTACTGATCATGAGAAGGTGTGTTGAAAATCAAGTCTCCAGTCAACAACGTCTTGGTAGGCTTGTGAAGAGCAACAATCTCCTTGTTTGGATGCTGGGGAACGTATACAAAGTCAAACTCTGCTAAAAGCTCTCTGGGCAATGGCAAGTGCTTCAGATAAGAACTGGGTCCTGTGCTGCCATACATCAAATTTTCGGAAATCAGCACATTAGAAAGAGCATTGCTGAATTCAAAATCCACAGTGATTCCATCCTTTTTCTTCTTTTCTCCCAATCCTTCAGCACCAAGAACTTTGGCGTTAGGGTACGCCTGTTTCCACGAATTAAGACCCATGTGGTGCTCGAAATCCGGGGCAATCAAATACTTGACGTTTACATGGTTGCTGGGATCCTCGCTTTCTGGAATATCGGTAAACAACGTTCTCAAAAACGATTGAGCTTCTGGCCCATACGGCATAGGATTAAAAACAACAATGTTCTTGCCTGACTTTTCAGATCCAGTAGCCAATTGTCCGCCAACTGCAGACTGGTTAGGTGTCAAAAAAGGGTCTTCTTGTGGTGCTTCAGATCCTGCATGGCTATCCAAAACAACTGCGGTACACCTGTTTCCAAACTCGAAAAGTACTCGCAAAAACGCCATGTCGTAAACAGCAAGCTTACCTGGAATCAAGACTTTGGCATGTCCGCCCAAGGGAACTGGGTACTGAGAAGCGGGGAAGCGCTTAAGGTATTTAGAATAAATCACTGACATTGTAATACTGGTAACTTCGAGGGTTAATTGACTAAAATGCTTTAATGAAATGATTGAAAATAGTCAGAGTTGATATAAATTGATGAGAATAGGTTTCAATTGATTGGTGGTTGTTAAAAAAATAAAAATATTAAAGAAAGAAGAAAAGTTTTTTTTTTAAAAAAAATGCTGATCTTATGATTGCAGCATGAACCCTTTTTATACTGGACACAACTAGAAATGGGTCAACTATAACATCTACACACTTGCTACACTT
Source organism: Magnusiomyces tetraspermus (assembly GCA_030578715.1). Lineage (NCBI taxonomy): Eukaryota > Fungi > Ascomycota > Dipodascomycetes > Dipodascales > Dipodascaceae > Magnusiomyces > Magnusiomyces tetraspermus. Next base: position 104,188 of record JAKTYL010000035.1, read on the forward strand.
GCTACATCTGTGCCAAAGCAAACTTTCAACCTACACTTCACTAACACTTGAAAACCAACTCAAATAAAAATCACTCAAAACTCAATTTGTCAGCAAATTATGGCGATTTTTCACGTTGTTGGTTTTAGCAAAACAACGGGCAGTATTCTTCTTCATAGCCAAGTATTGATAAATTGATAAAGATGTGTTTTTCTTGTCGTAAAACCAGCCTGAAAAGCTTTAGTCATCTGGTATAAAATTGGTGGTCACGTGTGAGTGGTCTAGATGCCTTGGCCAAAACTAGCTAGAGGGTGGTACTGGTTTGTTTGTTTTTTTTTGGTAAAAAGGTTTTCAGACACAGCAAGCAGACGCATATGAAAAAACAGTATGGATTTACATCAAGCCCTTATGGATGTGATGGTTTGACGTATTTATTATTCGCTCATGTTATCTTTTGTTTTTGGCTGATATTCATTGCAATATTAAGACTATAAGAATAATAATATATGTAAATGTATATGTATAGGTTTATATATTTATATAATTGTTGGAGTGTTTAGCTCTTTTCCTTGTGGTTTTGTTTCGTTTTTTTTTTTTTGTATGTTTTTCGTGTATTTTTATGGATCAACTTGTTGCATGGGCACATGCGTATTTCGCAAAAGGTTAAACTGTTCGGTTGCAAATTGCGGAACTTGGACCATATTGCTTTGTTGCTGCAAGTGATGATCATTTGGAGACGATCCAATTGCTGCTGTTGATGTGGTGGTATTGGTATTGGCTGTCGGTGTAGATGTCGTTGAAATTGTTGAAGAATTTGTATTCGTTGTTGATGAAATATTTTTGTTAGGATTAGAGGATAAATTATGTTGGTGGTGGTGGTCATGGCTATGATGATCATTGTCAACAGTATCACCATCCGACACTCCACCCATAAGGTTTCCTCCATCAACTAAAAACCCGCTGTCAGTCACAGTTACTTCCAACTGTGCTGCCGTAAAAGTATCCAAATCATTAATCCCTTCATGATCAAAATCAGGCATAATCATTGAATGGTGTTGATGCTGATGGCTCTGATGTTGATGGTGACTATGGCTGTTATTGTTATGGTTGCTATTGCTATGGTTATTTTGATTTTGAGACCCATTCAAACCGTTAGAGCCATGCTTGGAAATCGGCGCTGTAGCATGTCGAAGCTCATTACCAGCGCTACCATTTCCTCCCCCAATACCACCATTAACACTGCCTGTAAAACTTGTTTCTCGTCCCGGTGTCTTTGATTTTCCATCATTGGTATTGTTATTGTTATGGGTATTGTTGTTATTGTTATTGTTGTTAGCAATCATAGTAGAATGAGTACGCGAGGCAGGAGTGCTGCCAGCATTAAAAGTTCCTTGCGGTGGGAGTTTGATTTCTCGCTCACCGGAAAGTCCATTCGTTTTGGTAGCCTTTTTCAATCCAGGTACACTGCGTTTGTAATTGGAAATCACAGATGGACTAATCAAGTCGTCACTGCCCATTTCCGAGCTTCCTCCGAGTGCTGAGGTGGATATATGAATAGAACCTTGCGCAGTCGCAGTTGAACTCTGTCGGCTAGCTAATGTCTTCTGAACTGATGAATTCAAATCCGATGATCTAGCAGAATTAAGGATTGTGTCGTTAGATCCAGCTGTATTGTTCTTGTCAGAAATGGTATTGGCAGCAGCAGCAGCAACAAGTCCAACATTTCCGATTCCAACGTTCCCAAGTTCAACATTGCCAAACCTAGCGTTCTCATCCATAGACAAAAAGCCGCCCATTTCGGCAGACCAACCCATCCATTCTTCTACCCAACAAGAAACAGTCCACCAGGAACCAAAGCTTTTCCCTCCATTCATTGAAATTTCACGTACAGATGCAGTGATTAGTGCATTCATGTACAAAAGGAAAAGACGAGCCGAAACGTATGGAAATTGCAAAGGAAGATCTGACAAGTACTGTATCCACTTGTATACAGCGGCTTCTATTTTGGATGTAGCGTTTGCAGTTTCATTGGCAGATTGTTCGTCACCGTTTTGTTCTGGCAAACTGCCGACTGGTTCATCTGAAACACTGCCCATGCCAACATCTTGGTCTTGTTGATGTTGATTCTGATTCTGATTCTGATGCCCATCATTAGATGCCCCAAAGCTTGAATCGTTGCGGTCTTGCTTATTACGGCCCTCTTCAGAGCCAGCAACAAACTCGCACATATTTAGCAAATTCAAAACCTCCTCTCCCAAAATACGTTGCGCAAGTGCTCCGCCGCACGGTGCCTCCCGCATCACAATTGTGCTTGGATCTACATGCTTCTTCCAATCGCTCCGCATCTTGCGGATCTCTTGCACATTAACAAGAATCTTACCAGCCCTCAAGCTCGACTCACTTGCTCTGACCAACCGCTGCAAAAGGTTTGAAAAGGCTGTCGCAGGCTTGAGTTTGGCTTGCACAAAAAAGTCGGGCATATTTTTCAAAGAACCTTCCAAGTGCGAAATCAGAAGCTGCGACAATGATCGCAAGCCATTGATGATTTGGACAGGAATTTGTTGCAGCGCCAAAGAACTGAGTAAGTGGGCCATTTCTTTGTACATTTTCACATCGGTGTGATAAACCCATTCACTGACTTTTGGGATCTTCAAAAGGTTTTTTACAGACGGTGTTAAACCGCCCACGAAGCTGCTAACGGACGTCAAAAACTTTTTGATGTGCATAAAGCGGAGAGCTTCAATCAACGAGCGACAGTGAGAAAGGTAACAAGAAGAAAGCTCTAAAGAGATTTCTTCATCAACGTCTTTGGGTATATATCCGTCAAGATCAGGAATCTGAAAGGTGCCTTGAGCTGCGGTCACATTAGAAAAGTCAGCGTGGCTACTGATGGTACTATGAAATCTCAGCTCAAAAGCGCCATTACTTCCGCCACCATTGGCATTCAAATTCACTTCATTTGCTACTGCTTGCAAATCGTCTAATGACTGACTAGGTATCTTTTCCAGCTCTGCCAACGAGTTGCTAGAAGCTCTTGACATACGATCACGGACATGACTAGGCGTAGAGTATGGAGACTGCAACGGAAATCCGCTTTGGGAGATAGATGGTGTTCGCTGCTCAGAACCGGCAGCAGTTCTTGAAACGCTGGCAATACTATCAGATCTTGAAGCAAATCTTCGAGGTGTACCTGTAGGAGTTGTGCCAGTTGCATTGTTGAGCCCACCAACTAGTCTGAATCCGCAGTAATGGTACTTACTGTGACCACGAACGCCAAGACGTCTTGTTTTGATATCAGGATATGCTGCACGAACAAGTTTTCCAAAAGACGCAGCGTTAAGAGGGTTGATGTTATATGTAGAACAAGTATCGACGTACCGAGCATAAATTCTGTTTCTTGGAACAACCGAGTCTTCTGAAAGTTCACAGTACCGTCTTAACCAAATAGTTGCAATGTTTTGGCGCACTTTTTCAGCCTGCGACCCTTGTTCTGCGTTTCTGAGACGTTCGGCCAAATCTGGAAAGTTGAGGTCGTCTGATTCTGTGCCCAAAGGTGAAGGATTGACAAGCTGGGAAGGGCCACCAAGACTGGCAGCACTGCTTCGGCGAGATAACCCAAAACTGCTGGTTGAAGGTGTATTGGTAGTACTCATAGAAGCGCTTCCAGATACTTCAGCAGCTTTACGCTTATGACCAGCACTAGTAGTATTGTTGGTTCTGGCTGTACTGGCTGTACCAGAACTATTCAAGTCTAGTCTACTAGATTGCGAACTACTGTGGGACGGAGTTTGGGCATATGATGATGAGAAATGGGAGCTAGCAGTCTGAGGAGCCGAAATATAGCAGTTTTGTGAATTTAGAGAAGTGTCTGAATGTCTTCCTGTTCCCATTTCCATTGCAAACGCCGCTGCTGCAGCTGCTGTATCGAGAGGAGAGGGATCAGTCATAGATTCCATTTGCTCTCGAGTACCTGTAGCAGAACTATTAGCGTTGGCAGCAGCAATAACGCTATTGGTATTAGCAGCAGATTGTAATGGACACCGAACAACATTTGGGCTATCGATCGTGACGTCTACTCCTTGAAAATTGGTAGTGGTGCTTGGGATCGACATGGGTTGATTGTTGGCATTTTGTTGGATACTTATTTGAGCAGAAGAAGCACGTTGTTGTTGCTGCTGTACATGAGAGGTTTTGCCAGTCATAGAACGAGAGTCCAACTGTTCATTTTTGATAGAAGAAATACGGGAAGATGGCTGATTCTCGGTCTGTACTTGAAACTGAGTAGAGTGGGTATAAAGTTCAGGTGATTGTTGGTGATGTTGATTATGATGGTTTTGTTGTTGATGAGACATGTATTGACGTTTAGGAGATGTGGATGAAGATGTTGAAAGTTGTCTTGCATGTGCTTGTTGCCGACTATCTGATTGTATGTGGTGGCGGTGATGTTGTTGTTGCTGCTGTTGTTGTTTTTGAGTATGATTTTGAGAAACCTCAGGAGCCCTTTGATGTACACGAATAGACGGAGAATGGTTCAATGTAGTATTGTGGATATTGTTTGTATAGGAAATGGAGTTTGGACCTTTTAGAGTTACTGCAATGAGATGCGGATTTTGTTGAGCCATAGATTGGTCCTGGTGCATTTGTGAGGATTGTTGATGAAGAGCACCAGGAGACTGGCTCGTATTAAAAGAACCTTGCTGCGGATTCTGAGAAACCTGATGCATTTGAAGGTCTATGGTATGATTATGATGTTGTTGCCGTTGGTGTTGCTGTTGTTGCTGGCCAAGGTTTTGTGCCATATGCTGCTGAAAAGATGAACCGGAAAGCTGTATTTGATTCTGGTGAGCATAAAAGTCATTCTGGCCAGAAATATCTCTAGCAGATAGCTGGTTTTGAGAGTTAGATGCAAGAGCAGCTTGAGCGTAATCAGCTATTTCAGTGGTGGGGATGTTATTGTTGGTATTATTACTGTTATTCGTATTGGGAATAGTATTAGCATACACCTGCTGTTGCGCCTTTGAACCATTTCTTAAATTATTCATAGTTGACAAATTAACAGAAAACCCTGATGATTCATTAAGATGATCATGATAACTTGGCGAAACGGTGTGGTTATGTGAAAGGCTATTGTTGTTGTTAACGTTGTTATTTGTAGCGTTATTGGTGGTAGTGGTGTTGTTTGAGCCAAATGGCCTTTGGTTCATAACTTGAGTATTCAGGCGCTCTTGGTTCATCACCAATCTTGGAGATTCATCAGCAAACGCTGGATAGTCTACAGTTTCATTGCTTTCCATTGGTTGTTGGTTAACAACAGAACTGCGGTCCATGATCGAATCAATGATGGTTTATCAATATGTATGGACAAAAAAAAAAGTGTATGCAAAACAAAAAAAAATCAAATAAAAATAAAGTGAAAAAAACGTAGTATAGGTGAGAATAGAAAGCTTATTTCTTCAAGTTGAATACAATAAGCTAGCTTACCAGAAAAAAACACAATCTTCGATTCTGAAAAAGCACCTGAAATATTAAAGTCAGAGTGCTGGTATCAAAGATGAAAAGATTGAAAAAACGAATATGGGTATATATAAAATGAAATAAAAATTAAAAACAAAAATGATTTTTTTTTAATCTTTGAAACAATTCAAGAGATGTCTGATTATAAAAAAAAAAAAAAAAAAAAAAAAAAAATAGAGCTGGAGATCCGGAACCAGAATTTTTCGGATGGGTTTATTACAAGTATAAAAAAAAGAGAAAAAAGTTGATGTAGGGAAATTTTCTTTTGTTAGTAGGCTTCCACTCAGCCAAAATAATGTGACCTAGTGTGATATGTGTGTATCGAGTGGCCCAATTGTTGATCAGGACCGGCTTTAGCGCTGGAAATCAAGAAAAAAACGAAATAAGAATACCAAATGATGAGCAAAACGAGTAAACCGAAATAAAAAAGTGAAAATTGTAGATAATTTTAATCACAAGAAGGATTTAAATTAGCTGAAGGTGAGAAAGTTTATTTGACGAGAAATGTGAATGTTGGGTTTGGAGAAAGATCAGGCAAGTATCGGATAGTGAGAAAAGTGATGGAAAAAAAGAAAATACCCGCGAAAAACAATATAAGCAAAGTATTTAACGTTCAATCTTGGATAAAACAAAACTGGCTTATCGAATATTATAGTAAACGATAACGATCTAAGAGTCAAGAATGGTATATGTGTCGATGGCAGATATTTTTAGGCTTGTGTCTAAAAAATAGCAGTGGATTGAACAGAATCAACAAATCCGAGTATCTCAGAGCTGAATTTGATCAACAGGTATAACTGATTGATTCCACTGTATATTGTTGTCGTTGTCGTTTTTCTGAAACTGCAATGTCTAGACTTGAATGGGTCAAAGCGTCGTCAACAATAATGAAAAATATAGTGGTGAACAGGTTATTTTTGAGTTTGAACTGGTGGATTGAAAACTGACGCTGGATGGGCATAGATCGGGATGGTCAAGCAAAGGTTTTAAATGAGTAATAGTTGATAGTTTGTGGCCACGAATGTATTGGAATTGAAGACAACCTATGTATATTTAAGATGATTAAAGCAGCTTTATTTTTCACAGCATTTTCCAATTACTGTTGATACTGTTTATTAATCTTTTAGTTCTTTAGTTATTAAAGCCTTTGTGGGACCAATATTCAATTCATCTTATCTATTCAAATATTAGCTGCTTCATACATATGTCCATCTCTAGATTGAACTGATAATCTACGGAAATTAGAGAAGCCAGGATCGCAAGAGATTCAACATCCAGTCAACATTTATAAAAGCCCTACATCATATATCTACAATATATTCAAACATGCTTCTTTGTCTTGAATCTTGCAATCCTCGATAAGCAAAAATAAGCTCATACTTTGCGTAGAGAAATACAGACATAATTCAACTCACGTGATAATTCAGTAATCGTTTGTCACGTGCTCTCTCAGCCGTACTTTTCATACGGCAGTATCAGAAAAAAAAAAAAATTTTTCCATTCCCACAATTAAATTATTCTCACTATAACACCCTAGTATATAACAAAAGGTTGGATAATTAACAACAACTACAAAAATAAAAAAATGGGACGAAAAAGCACCAGAGTCAACAAGAACAACATTCCTAAGGTTGATCCTTCTGTTCCTACAGAGACTCTTCTTAGAAAGAGAAAAAACAACGATTCTCACCGCAAGAAACTTGCACAGAAAGAAAAGGAACAACGACAAGCCGCTGAGCTTGCTGAAAAGAAGAAGCAGCGTGCTGCTCAATTCAAGCGTGCTGAAGTCTATGTCAAGAACTACCGGTCCACAGAGCGAGAGCACGAGCGGATAGAAAGAGCGATCCAGGACGCTTCCAAGATTGAGATACCTAAAGAGCCCAAGTTATTATTTGTTGTCCGGATAAAGGCAGACGGCAAGATTGTTCCTAGAGCTCGCAAGATCTTACAAGCCATGCGCATTTTTGAAATCAACAACGGTGTTTTTGTCCGTCTCAACGAAAACACTGCCGAGCTTTTACGTATCATTGAGCCTTTTGTTGCGTTTGGATATCCTTCCTTGAACTCGGTCAGAACTTTGGTCTACAAGCGTGCTTTTGTTCACAACAAGGAGGGCGAGAAAGTGTCTCTTACTGACAACACACTCATTGAAGATGCTTTGGGAGAAGAAGGTATTATTTGCATGGAAGACTTGATCCACGAGATTTACACTCTTGGACCTAACTTTAAGAAGGCTGCCAACTTTTTGTATCCTTTCCAACTCTCAAGTCCTACTGGTGGTTGGGGTGTTCGTTCCAAATTCAAGAAGTTCATTGAAGGCGAAGGTCTTGGTGAGCGTGCTCATGATATCAATGCCCTTATTGAAGCCCAAAACTAAAAGTAAGCATTGAAAAAAAAAAAAAATAAGCCGGAAATAGAAAAAGGAAAAAATTGGTTTGACTGTGGAACTGGCAATCAATAAACGTCAGTTGGACAATCTTGTATGTTTGTTTTTTATGTTCTTTTATTGTTTTATTTTATCGTATTTTATTTAGAATTAATAAATTTTCAAACTCGAAAACGTTGAAAAACACATGTAATAAATAAATAGGTGTAGCCGTGCTAATAATATTAATGTTAGCGGACTCGCGAAGACTTAGGTGCTTGAAAAATGTAATTACACTTTATGTATTAAAGTTCAGCCGTTTGCAGTTGAACGGGGTTTAGTTTAGATTACGGTTTTGGTGTCAAATACTAGAAAAATCAACAAGTCTCTCAAAAGCAAAAAATGACATGACACTAGGTTATTCTTTCCGTTCGGTTGAAATGACTATGATTCTTGGTTGGTTTAGGGTTGCCTTTGTATTTTTTATTTTTTATTTTTTTTCTTTCCCGCCTATGATGTAACCAAGCAGCATGTCTGGGTTTTATAACCTGGCTTGGATGGGAGATACGTAATCCCAGAAACATATCTGGGACGAGTTATATTTGCATGGTTTGTTTGAAAGAAGGAAACACTGCATACAATTTTTATTGTTTTGTATTGTTTATGTTTTTTTTCCAACGGTGAACAATCAAGTTTTATTTGTTTGGTATTTCACAATTGATACTATCGGGCAACTTGAGCATTTTGACAAAGGAGCGAGAATGAGTGAGAACTCAACTCCGTCAGTGTTAACCGCAACAGCCAAAATATGTGTAATTGAAACAAAGATATTTAGAAAAGGTATTGCAATGAATGAATCGCTTGATGTATTTGAGCCGGAAATCCATCAAAATCCACCATAGACTTGTGCACATGGTACACTTTGGACGTGTGTGTGTGTACTGACTTGCCCCTGAACTTGTAAATTGTACACACCACAAGAAAAAAAAGGAAAATGTGTATGAGATTTTAAGTTACTTTTGAGTTCACTGGTACACAGCATAGGTCATTAAGTCACTTCCCTCCCAACTTTAAACGAAATGTAAAAACATGAGAAAAAGCTATACATTTATCAAGAGTAGGTTTATGAAAATAACGAATGTACAAATTAATTGCAGAACAAGCAAACATCACAAGGTTCATGAACAAGTGATGATGTTTGAATCAAGAGTTTTAAAACTCGTTTTATTTTAAGGTTGTTTACGTTTCTTTCTTGTTTGTAGTGTGTTTCAAAGGAATTGAGGTGAGTTTTATATACATGTGTATATTTTCAGGATGGCCGCCCTTATTTTTTTTTGTTTTTTTTTTCTTAAGACCAACCAGGCTTAAACTTGGCGGACAAAAGGATTATTTCTAAAAAAAAAAAATGAAAAAAGACCAAAATTAAAGCTGGACCTCACCTGTTTCTGTTATTTTTACGATTGCCTTT
>JAKTYL010000035.1:113613-135066 GCA_030578715.1 Magnusiomyces tetraspermus
TTTTTTTTTTTTTTTTTTTTTTTTTTAATTCAATTTTACGACATAAAAAGAAAAAAAACAGCAGGTATGTAAATATTCCTGTTTTGTAAAGCATGTATGATACAAATCGACTTTGACTTCCAGAAATGGACACGTCAATGAATAAGAATAACCAGACTGGTTTGTCAACACACACACACACACACACTGAATTGTTAAAACTAGAAATTAGTTCACGGTAGTCCAAATGCTCACATGTCAAAAGATCAAACGATTGTGATCCTTGTTAAAGAGAACATTATTTTCAAACTGGTGGGGAAGGGCCACAATTTTAAAAATAAAAAGGGCGACTAATTATAGTACACATATATATATATATATATATACATAAACATATAACACACACACACACAACGGAAAACAGCTGCACGCCACGGCTGCATTCTTCGCCCTGTGTCCACCGTAGCCTTTTCTGGCCATATATAAACTACACCCTCTCCTTTTTTTTCATCTTTTTTCCTTCTTTCTTCTTTGACTTTGTCCTTATTGATTTTTTAACTACTACCTTCGTTTGTTTCTAACTACACACTCTCACTTACACATATATTATTCACAATGAAAGGATTGATTCTTGTTGGTGGTTTCGGTACCCGTCTTAGACCTCTTACCCTCACTATTCCCAAGCCTCTTGTTGAGTTTGGTAACAGACCCATGATTCTCCACCAGGTTGAGTCTTTGGCTGCTGCTGGTGTCAAGGACATTGTTCTTGCCGTCAACTACCGTCCCGAAGTTATGGTCGCTACTCTTAAGAAGTACGAAGAGGAATACGGTGTCAACATTACCTTCTCTGTTGAAAGCGAACCCCTTGGTACCGCCGGTCCCTTGAAGCTTGCTGAAGATATTCTTAAGAAGGATGACTCTCCCTTTTTTGTCCTCAACTCTGATATCATTTGCGACTATCCCTTTGCTGAACTTGCCAAGTTCCACAAGTCCCACGGCGGTGAAGGCACCATTGTTGCTACCAAGGTCGATGAGCCCTCTAAGTACGGTGTCATTGTCCAAAAGCCCAACACTACTCAGATCGACCGATTTGTCGAGAAGCCTGTTGAGTTTGTCGGTAACAGAATTAACGCTGGTATCTACATTCTCAACCCTTCTGTCATTGATCTCATTGAGCTTAGACCTACTTCTATTGAGAAGGAGACCTTCCCCAAGCTCGTCGAGAGAGAGTCTCTTCACACCTTTGATCTTGAAGGTTACTGGATGGACGTTGGCCAGCCCAAGGATTTCCTTTCTGGTACTTGTCTCTACCTCACTTCTCTTGCTAAGAAGAACCCTGATATGCTCATTGCCAACTCTGAGCCCTACGTTCACGGCGGTAACGTCATGGTTGACCCTACTGCTAAGATCTCTCCTGACGCCAAGATTGGTCCTAACGTTGTTATTGGTCCTAACGTCACTGTTGGTGCTGGTGCCAGACTTTCCCGCTCTGTCGTCCTTGCCAACTCCAACATCAAGCCCCACGCTTATGTCAAGAACTCCATCATTGGCTGGAACTCCACTGTCGGTCGTTGGGCCCGTGTTGAGAACGTTTCTGTTCTTGGTGACGATGTCGAGGTCAAGGATGAGATCTACGTCAACGGTGGCCGTGTTCTCCCCCACAAGACCATTGCTGGTAACGTTGAGAAGCCTGAGATTATCATGTAAGATACCATTCGACAATATCTCTAGCTTTCGGTTGATGTAAATGATGAATTTTTTTATTAATTTTTGCATTGCGTTGACGCTCTCACTCACACTCATACACACACTTTATGATGTATAATACCCTCATCAAACAGGCATTCTCTATTGCCTAAACACTTGTATTTGTATACATTTGTCTTTCTTTTAATGCCTTTGGTTTTATTCTCTTTTTGTTTTATTATATCATGTTTTTGTTTTTTTGAATTTTTAATGTTAATCGCAAATATTTAATAATTTCCATTGTATATTTTTTACAAAATAAAAAAATTAAAAAAAAAAAACATTGTTAAAAGTGGATGCAATAATGCGCTCGTAGGATTTGAAATATTCAGGTCATTGATGTACTTGCTTGGCTGGCATTCAGTTTATCAATGTTGTTGTTCTGTTGATCGATTTGATGAAGGGCAGTTTTGGAGAGTCTTGAAGGGGGAGGTGTCGATGAGTTAATGAGTTGTGGTTTAGAAAAAGGAGGTTTGTCATTTTTTTAACATTTTGTTTAATGAAAGTCCTGAAGAAGAATTTAAGATTTACACTAATAATATTAATAGAGTTAGACTACTAAACTATGTTATTAATTAATGTGTCTTTGTTTTCATTTATGGCCATCACCGCCAGCAGTAGTGGAATTATTTGGCCTATTATCTATGACGTTTGTGAGTAGTATATATATATACCTATAGTCTCGAGATCAATAAATTAAAAAACCATATGAATTTCGTGTGACCAGTTTGTTGGTTGAGATTTATATTGATTTTGATATCCAAACATTGATCTTGCATTGATAAATATTCATTTCTCATTAAAACTACATTGATTTCTTGTAGTTATGAATATTTATGAATATTAATTTACACGACTAGGACACCATCAGAACACGTCTACGAACGACAGACACACCAGCCACTCGGAAAAACTACATGCCAATTGTCACGAAGGCTGCATGTCTAGTAACAAGTAGACATTGAACCATTAAATTGTAATACTTAAAATCAAGTTTCCGTTGTTTACGTGGTTGCAATAGGTGTCATACTATTATTGATTATTCATTATTGATTATTGTTGTAATCGTTATTGTAAAAAAACCGCCTTAAAAATACATTTATTATTCCTTTCTTAACCGTCTTGAGTCTGTTATTGATCAGCTCTCATTCGATCCTTGAACCTTTAAGTAAGCCTTTATTCTTTTTTTTTTTTTTTTTTTTTTTTTGGTTTAAGAAAGACATAATTAAGAAATTTTACAAAATGTTTGAAATATTTATTATTTGACTAAAAAAAAAACGCTCTTAAACTGTTCCTGTAACAAAAACCCTTTGAACAAACGCTTGTAACAATATTTGAAAGACTCCTGTGTTACAATTCTTAAAACCCCGTGTAGCAATAAAAAAACAAAACCTTGAAAATTCAAATTGTCAAATTCCAAATTCCAAAAACTTGCAAAATGATTCATTATTGGCCAGTCGGATCAATGAACCAAAAGACGTGTGTCTGTCCGTACTTCTGTGTCTATCTTTGCGGCTATGTATACCAGTGCTTCTGTGTGCAATACAACCCTCTCTCTCAGTCTCCACAAATTTTCATCCCTTCTTTTTCTCTCATTTTTCTACATTCATTTTCTCCTTTTTTTTGACTTAAATGTGCCCATGTTAATGATGTAAAATGTGTGTGTATGCCTTTCAGCTTATAAAACAATTTTATATCGGTGATTTATTTTTTTTTTTCCGATTCTTGTAAGCACAGTTCTTTGTATGTAAACATAGCGCCATGTATTTATGTATTTGTATGTACGAAACTCTTGCATACAAAAAAAGACGTTGAACAGAAAGTATAGAACAAGTGTGTGTGTGTGATGAATGAATAGAAGAATTTAAAGTAAAGAATGAGGAATTGTAAAAAAAAAAAAAAGCTTATTTCCAATTTTTTTAAGAAATGATAAACATCTTGAATTGTAAATTCAGCGAGTTTGAAACAATAAATAGAAATATAGTCGAGACTGAAAACCACAAGCAAAACACAAACTTTGAACAAGAAATAAAAGATGGAAGAAATCAACCGTAGTAATTGTGCTTAGTTTAAACTGGAACAAAAAAAAATTGGCGTATAGATAGTTTAGAAATTGCAACTTGATGAGGAAAATGCAGTAGTTCTGGAACGCTTTGCTTTTCACATAAATATATATATATATATATATATAGAAGGGGGAGCTTGTGTGTGTAGTTGTTAGAAGAGAGAGAGGGCTAAAAACGAGGGTAGGAGGGTGAGGGGCAGCTGGGGCGATAATATGGGGCTAAATTTTGATGAATGGATCAGAGGGGTCAAAAGAGAGCTAAATCATGGGGCGATAACCACTAGTTGAGTTGGAGGGGCTAGAGGGGGACGAAGAGGGGCTGGGTCTAAAACTTGGAACTGACAAAAATGAAGAAAAATAGTCATAAAGGTTTTTATTGAACTGCAAGCTGAGTAGTTGTTTACGCTTTTGATTGAAAGGTTTGAAAGGCCCGCCTGTATATGAAAACTCATGATAAATATGATCCACGAAAAGTGTTTTATGAAAGTTGTGCTGACCAAGTAAACTTTTGTACAAATTTAACAATCAATATGCATATCATAGAATTTCAGCATCTTCAAAACTTTGGCCGTTTTACTCAAAAGAATTTTTTTTATTATTCAAACATGTTAATGTTTTCGGTATTGGCTTGTCAACAATGTTAATTCAAAAAAAAAAAAAAATTTTGAAAGCTAAAATGGAAATGTACTAATTGGATGCTGTGACAACTACATGCCACGTATTTAAAGTGATCTTGGTCCCTTCAGTTCTTTCTTCTTTTCAGTACTTTTTTGAGGTTAAATCTTTTCACTTTTTTTTTTTTTCAGTTTCTTTCACGTTTTGTTTTTTCTCAATTTTTTTTGTTCATAATTAAAGTATACTTATGAATGTTCATACAGCCAATTTCATCTAAATAAAATGTGTTTTTCTTTATAATCTATCCGTTGTATTCTTTTTTTTTCTAGTTCACCGTGTGTGTGTTTGTTTTTTCTGTTTACATTTAGTTTACAGTTCCAGTTTGAGTTAACTTTCCTCTTTGCCTTTCTTTAATATTTATATTCCAGGATCAATATGAAAGGAAATTTTGGTTTTTCTTTGCAATCCGCTCAATGTCAAGTTGTATTCAGTTGTTTGAGTGAACATGCCTATCTTAATAGACACTAAGGTGAAGGACTGGTAAGTTCGTGTTACAAAGACTCGAGAACCGCTTTAGGCTGATATATGGTGATTTTTATCTTGACAGTATACCATCTCGTCTTCACATCATGGTTTACACAAGTAAAGCTTTTGGGTCCACAGCCTTTGTTGTTGTCTTTGTTTATTTTCTTTCCATGGACTCAGAACACACACACTTGAACTATCTTGTGGCCGTCAGGTATACAAATAAAACTGTCACATAACTTTCCTTCAGATTCAAAAAAAAAAAAAAAAAAAAAAAACTTGATAATGTAGTCGTTTTCAAGCAGGGTGTTGGAAAATCCATTACACCAAGCACAATTTACATAGACAAGCAAACTAAAGAAAGGGAGAGAAAAAAAAGAAAGTGGGAAAAAACCCCCCCCCCTCTCAAGTCTTCTAAACCTTTTGGTTTGTTTAATCGACTTGTCAACATACTACATAGAGGCATGAGTTTGTTTGACATTGTCAAGAATAAATATTTTACATAGAGTCGGGGTTTGATGAGAGTTGTAGAAATTTCGACGTGTTGTCAGGTTTTCAATGAGCATTGGTAGGTTTTTTTTCAAAAATTTTGATGTGCAAAATGCATGTGTGGGATTCAAGCTTTGAAGACTCAAGAGTTTCCTGTATATCATATCATTCTCTGGTTTTTTGTTGTTGTTGTTGTTGTTGTTGTTGTTATTTTTCTTTGTGCCGTCGTTATCTTAAAATCCTCAACATCCTTACAACGTCATGTTTTGTATTTGTAGAGTTTCCAACATTTTGGAAATATAGCATCAGCAGTAACAACAACGGCGACAATCATAATGAGTATCACAATGGTGAATCTATAAATATATAAAGTTTTGTCAACAAACTAAACTAACATTTTGTAAAATTCAAGCAAGTTCATCGCTTTTACTTTGTTTTTTTGGCTTGCTGCGAAAGTGAAATTTTTCAGAGAACAAATATCAGTTTATTATTTTAAAATTAGTTCTCGACCAGCAACTCTACATGAAAACAGCCTTCAAGCAGTAATTTTTATCATTTTATGTACCATGACAGCAAGCAGGGAAGACTCCGTTTTGTTGTTTCTGATGGTAATATAACTGTTCACTTGTGAAAAAAAAAATGTAAACGTCAAATGTACAAGTAAATTTTTAGGCAATCAAAGCATGAACATTGTTGAATGTTCAACTGATGGCTTCTCTTCACTATTGTTTTACTTTGTCGTCTAAAATTCTATAAATACGGATTTTTTAGACATTGACTGAATAACGTTAATTAATCATAGATAGTTCCTTTTAATCAACGTTTTTTTCTGACTGATTTTGAACAAAAATGATATCTTCAAACATCAACGTCTTATATACACTCTCGTATCAAACAAATGAAGACACAATTTATTCTTAAAGCATCCCGTCAGCTCAACATCTAAACAAATACAAAAACAATAAAAAATAAAAAAAACAGCAAATGGATATAAACATTGTGTCTTTCTCTCTTCTTAAACTTAGTTTCGTTTATTTTTTTTTTCAAAATCTTAGTCTTCCAGACACTCGTTTATATACACACGGTTCTGGGGACCTATTCTGGTTGGTCAATTTGTTGAGTGTACACATTAGTTTCAAGATTAATTATAAATAACAAAAAAGCAAAAACAAAAAAAACAGTTGAAAAAAAAATTCAACGGAACACTTTTAGCATTAAAATGGGAGATTTAAAAAAATTAAAGAAGAAGTCCGAAAACGATCCAAAAAGAGCTGGAAAAAGGGTTTGGAGAAAGGTATTTGAAATGATCCAAAAAGAGTTGAAAAAAAGAACAAAAACGGCGCTGTTTTTTTTCAAAAAAAAAAAAAAAGGTACAAATGTGAGAATGGAGAAACTAATGAAAGGATAACGAAAGCAAGTTGTAATGTCGCTAGCACTTGAAAAAAGTGAAAAGGAATGTGGAAAGCAATTGAAAAGAGCTGCGAAGAGCAGAATATATTTTACTTTTCACAGTAACTGAGCAAACGCAGATTATTCATTAAATCACAAAGCTAAATGTACATTTTTTTGCAATTGTTGGACGGTTGGCAGATCGCTATTGTATTAAAGCTTGAGGAAACAGGATTGAAACATGTATGATTGCTATCCTGATTTATTTGTCTTGTATTATTTTATCATTTGAAGTTCTTAGCATTTTCAATAGCGTTGAAAACGAATTTTTTTTTTTTTTTTTTCGTTTCAGCTAAACACCTCAATTATTTTTCGGTGTTTCAACGTCTTTTTTTTGGACGGTGTTAACCATCTTAGCATTTAGAACAAATCCGCTTGCAAGCCAATAAAAAAAATGATCACATCAGTTTCTAATATATAAAATAGCAGGTAGAAAAGTAATTTTTGAATATCTCCTGTTTTGGATTTTCTGTTTGATTTTTTTTTTTTTTTTTTTTAAACCACCGAAGTCTGAAAAATATGGGTAACTGTAGGTTATTTTTTGATGGCAGCAAAACCAGCGTAACGGGATTTGAAGCTTGGTGCTTTTAAAACTACTGTTCTTCCAGGTCTCTATAAAAGACAATCAAAGAAAAAGGAAATATTTGGTTGGCTATATATATTATAATGTTAGAATGATCGGACTTAGAACTGTAGCGTTGACGCATAGACGCTAGAAACAGCTTTTGTATAGCATTTGTTGAATATCGACAGACAATGGATCTCACATCTGTTTTTTTTTCCAAACTCTAGCAACAAGATCAACTACCAACGCTCTTAAATCACGCGTTTCTTGGTTCATTTGCAGTAAAAAGTTGTGAATCGCAGACCCTTTCATGCCAATGCCTCAACGACCAATGATAATTATGTCTGGTGTGACTAGTATGACTAGTATGGAACACTGTGGGTGTATAAATCTTGCAGATGAACTTGACAGAAATGGAAAAAAGAAGAAAATGCGTCCGTTAAAGACTCTGGTTTACAGAAAGAGATGCTGACGGGATGTCTGATCTCACGCGTAAAATAACAAAGGTTGAGTTAAGGTTGTGCGTGATCGACATCCTCCAGCTTCGGTTTCTACATGGAGTATCACTTTTTGGCTCTTTGACAGCACCAGCTTTACAGCTGTTTGGGCCGGTTCCGCGATGGGTTCTTACTGGTGTTCTTTTTGATTTGTCATATTCCCAGCATTTACAACTAGACCAACACCGTTGCAATTGGTCGAAACAAAGAGCAATGTTCTGTACCTGAAGTATTAAAAAAATTTAATAGAAATACTCCGCGAATAAATCTGTAATCGATTGAATCAAGATAATTGTAATCTAACATCTCGTGCTTTCTATTGGCCAGATTAGCGAGATCCATTGGTTCGAGCAATACGGCTGTATGCACGTGGGTTTTCTCAGCTTGGATGATTGGTCAAAAAACAAGGCGCAATTCGTAATTGTGTTACAATAGCTGATATGCCTCATATTGTCATAAAAGTGAAATACCGGTTGTTTGTGCGCCTTTTTGTCTCTCTGCATTATTTTTTTTCAAATGTCCAAACCTGATGTGTTTTTTTTATTTTCACTTTTCTTCATTATTTACAAGTCTAGAAAGATACTCGAAAAGTCGGAAAAACGGGGCATAAAAACCAAACCACCAAATGGACCAACATCTTAATCAGCAGCCGTCCCACGTTTCGGCGTCTTCTTGGTCTTCGGTGTATGACGATATAACAAATATGGATATGGCTTTGAGTCCTAACAATCCAAATAGGATCATGTCTTCCGTGCCTACAGAACAAAACCCTGTCAATTTATCCCATCTAAGACAGGTTGCTCAGCCTACAAATAACAACATGAACAACAACAATAATATCAGCATGAACAGCATGAACAACAACAATAATATCAACATGAACAATAATAATATCAATAATATCAGTAATAATATCAATAACAATATCAACAATCACTCAGCGGCTACTAGTCCTTCAGATTTTCAGCAGCTTTACGAATTCAATATGAATTTGGGCTCTTCAAATGAGTTTCCCGATCAACTCAATGCATTATATTCTGCATCTCAAGGCACTAATCCTGAATCTGAGCAAAACGACCCTCTGTCTCCTCGAACTCAACTCCGGTCGATTTCTAACCAGCTTCAACAACTCCAGCAAATGCAACAGTTTCAACAGTTTCAAAACCTTCAAAACTTACAAAGTCAAGTCCAGCAGTTGCAACAGCTTCACCAATCTTCAAATCAAAACCAAGATCAAGATCAAAATATTGCTCACAACCCAAACCAAATCCATACTCCAACCCTGTCTGCAAGACATGTATCCTCACCTTTGCATCAAAGCCAGCACAACTCGCCGGGCTCTGTAACACACTCTCCAAACTCTGTAAATGCAAACATTTCAAACTCTAACCAGTTACGGATTCAGGCCACTCAAAATCATCAAAATCAAGCCCTTAATCTTCTGGACTCGTCTGGGACCGTTGATAGCCTGCTTCGTGAGATTTTTCATGACTATAACGATCCACACAATATTGACTTGCTTATAACTGATTCTTCAATCAAATCTGTTCCTCCTACCCCAACATCTATGGAACATCTCCAATCTTCTTCTTCTTCTTCTACGACACCGTTAGATCACCAACATACTTCTATCATGACTAATGATTTGTTCAAGTCACTGATTTCGGGACCGGTATTGGATCATCAGGTAATGATGAGAAACTCCTCTTCTACAAATTCTCAAGACTTTACTCCTCTTATGTCTCCAGTAGTTGCCCCGTATGAGTCTCTTAGTTCTGGAATGTCTAATTCAAACTCAGATTTTTCGATTCCAAGTTCATACTTTACAACAGTTCGACAAGTTCCTGATGACAAACAGAGTTTAACTATTCATGGCCACTCTAGCCAACCAAGTTTACAAATTCCAGTTCAACAACAACAGCAACAGATTACACGAGTTTCTTCTTCTTCAAGACGTACTAGACGTGTAGATAGTAGAAAAACAACACCTGTTTTGGCTCCAATGCTACCCAAACCTAGCTCGGGATCGGTTTCTTCAGTTTCTTCAATCACTTCTGTGAGCTCAAGGATCAACAAAGCTTCTCCAATGATTCGTGCATCACGGCGATCAAGCTCAAACCTTCCAAGTTTAGCATCTTCTGCAAATACATCGCCAATGATGCAAGCCATTTCTGTTGGTGGCTCAGTTCTTAATAGCTTGGCAAACGCCAACAACAATAATACCATTAATACACCTAATAACAACCCTAGCCTTATCAATATCAACCCCAATTTGGATCAAGCAGGATGGTCTTCAGACTCTGTTTCTCCCGAAGGTGGAATTGGCGATATTTCAATGCCCCCTCCACAAAAAAGATTTTCAAGGCCAAATACTGCGACTTCAGTTATTTCTGATCAGCAAGCTTTGTTTCTCATGTCATCGACACAAAAGAAGAAACGAGGAGGCTCAGTGTTCAATTTGGCAAATACGCATTCCTTAACTGTTCCTAACAGTCCAGTTGATAGTACTATTAGTGCTAATAATGTTAGTACTGTTGCTGGTCCTAATAACATTTCTAATGCATCTGGTGTCTCTAGTAATGTTGGTGGAGGTGCAGCTGGTGGTGTTGGACCTGTTGCTGCAACTCCAGCAAGTCTCATGGATTTGCCAGACCAGAATGATGTCGAAATGGTGGACACAGAAACTACTGAGCAGCATTTGAGTAATGCTGTGAATACCAGCCAAAATATTGAGATTCAGGAACAGTGTGCATACAAAGGAAAGAAGACATCAAGAGCCATGAACAAGTCTCTTGATAGGAAAAAGTCAATTTCCATGTCACCATTGACATGTGTACCCT
Source organism: Magnusiomyces tetraspermus (assembly GCA_030578715.1). Classification (NCBI taxonomy): domain Eukaryota; kingdom Fungi; phylum Ascomycota; class Dipodascomycetes; order Dipodascales; family Dipodascaceae; genus Magnusiomyces; species Magnusiomyces tetraspermus. The sequence continues at coordinate 124,384 of JAKTYL010000035.1, forward strand.
CAAGCATCTCACAATCACCATCTCTAACAATAACATCCTCACCATCTGCTAGCAACAATAATGGCAATGCTTCAACCATGAGATCAGGAATGGCATCAAAAAGAAGCACTGGAGCTAGTAGAAGTTCTAAAAGCATGCTTCCATCACCTTGTCTAAACCCAATCAAACCCAAAATTAATACTAATGTTACCCATACATCATCTACTTCTTCATCAGCTTGGAAATCAAGGCATGGAAGCTCTTCATCCCCAGTGATTCGAGCAAAAATCTCTCCTCACATTGCGCCCCATTCCGATCCTGCCAACTCTGGCTCGGCACCAATTGCAATGTCATCCAAGCCCCATTCTTCTTCTTCAAGCAGTCCTACACTTAACGCCGACATTTCTTCAGTCCTTGCGTCCAAATCCAATTACCAAACCATTCTTGAAGGCACGCATTTACAACTCGGTCTTTCCTATCCAGACTCTCTTTCTGCAGACCTATCATCCAAACGTACTTCGCACAAACTTGCTGAGCAAGGCCGCCGAAACCGAATCAACTCTGCGCTGGCAGATTTGGCAAAGCTGCTGGGCCCTAGCCAGCAAGCGTCGTCAAAAGCGCTGACAGTTGAAATGGCAATTGAGTATATCAAGGCTTTGCAGATGGAAGTTGAAGATACAAAGAAAAGGTTGTCCAAGTATGAAACTGTTGACATGAGTATGACCAGTGTCTTGGACGCTTTGCGAAGCAGTGAAAAGGATAGTGGCAACAGCACTAGTAATAAAAGTGAAGCTAAGAACAATGCTACCACTACCACTGCTACCGCTGCTGATAAAAACAATGATGACACTGCTGCTGAGGAAAAAGGAAAGAGTGAGAAAAGTGAAAGCACATCTAAATCCAATGGTGTGTCTGGAGACAAGAAAACCAAAACTAAAATAGAGACTGTGAGTTGAGTATTATTATATAATAAATACGTATAGAAATGTATAGATATAGACCCAAAATAATGACACTAATTAATGACGATTTATGTATAAAAATATTATTGTAATTTAATATATATTATAGAGTTTTTCAGTACGTTTGGTGAGTGGGTTTGTTAGTATTTGGGGTACTGGTCTGTGTGGGTATTTTTTTTACCAAGAATCTAATCTCGAACGATTTGGATGGTTGATTTAGTACCAAGTACAATCTATTTTTTTTTTTTTTTTTTGTGAGTCATGACCAATCTTTTTTTTTTTTTTTTTTTTTTTTTTTTTCCCCAAACTCTTTTTCTCCACACTGTTTTTTGAAGCTTTTGTTTCTCGATCTAAAATAATAATAAACAAAAACACTAAAACGCTTTAAGTAAAAAAAAAAAATAGGTGTTTGTGTATTTGTATATTTTAATGTTTGATACCCACGCAAAAACAATTCAAGGCTGAGCGTGTTTTTTTTTTTTTTTGTTTTCGATACATAAAAATTGGTATCTATGATCTACTAGTACACATACTGATACCGTTTATTGACTAATCTGACACCTATTAGTTTTTACCCATTGACTCACAAATCTGATACCAGTTTTTAGCTAATTTAAAATGGTTTCCATTGGCGCATACATTAAACCAGTCTCCAAGGCAGCCCCTGCTAGTTCTAGCAAGCCCTCAGATGTTGACCAGATAGAACTCAGCCGTGATACCAAGCAGACTAGCAAAGTTCAATCACATGAGATAGTTGTAGAAAGTGCCATCAATGACGATGCCAATACCAACAAAAGGGCAAGTCATAATGATTATATTGATAACAGCTATGGTGATATCGATGGAATCAATGGTATCCATACTGGCCTAGGACATCGTGCGAATCGTGCATCTTTTACTACCAACATATCTACACATCCCAAGCCTTATATACTTAACGGCAACAACATTAACAACAATGAAAATGATGATGGCAGCGACGATGGAGATGAAGACGAAGAAAACATCACATACCCTGATGGCGGTTGGGAGGCCTGGCTCGTTGTGCTTGGTTCATTCTGCGGCCTTATGCCAGTCTTTGGGCTCATCAACTCGCTCGGAGCCATCCAAGCCTACATTTCGGAGCACCAGCTGGCCAGAAAATCCGAATCCCAAGTTTCTTGGGTATTTTCTGCTTTTGTATTCTCAAACAGTTTTCTTACTGGCCAAGTCGGGCACCTGTTTGACTGTTATGGGCCTCACTATCTGGCCATTCCTGGCGCAGTGCTGCTTGTTCTGGGACTCTTCATGACTAGCTTGTCTGTAGAGTATTACCAATTTTTCTTGTCATTTTCGGTATGCTGTGGGGTTGGGTCGGTGTTGGTATTGACGCCGGAGATCTCAATCATCTCGCACTGGTTTAATCGGCGACGTGGCGCAGCCATTGGCATTGCGACAATGAGTGGCAGTCTTGGAGGTGTTGTGTTTCCAATCATGTTGCGCAAGTTGTATTCAAGCGTTGGATTTGGTTGGGCAATACGAGTTTTGGCATTTATTACTCTAGGACTTATGGGGGTTGCTATTTTCTTTTTAAAACCGAGACTCGCCTCTCCTGCGACTCGGTATAACCTCACTTTTTCTTCAATGTTTGATGTCAAGTCGCTTAAAGACATGCGTTTTACTTGGTTATGCATTGCCAACGTTCTTGGAGAGCTCGGTGTGATCAATGGTCTCACGTTTCTCACTTCTTATGCAATTGCTGCTGGCAACTCGCAATCCCTTTCCTACGCACTTCTCGCGATGCTCAACGGCACCGGCATGGTTGGCCGAGTCGTGCCCGGGTTTCTTGCCGACCGGTTCGGCAGATTCAACACCCTTATTGCCACAACTCTTTTAGGTGCCATCACCATTTTCGTCATTTGGTTGCCGTTTGGCAAACATCGAGCAGGGCTTATCACTTTTGCGCTGGCGCATGGCTTTTGCAACGGCGGCATCTATTCGCTTGTTCCAGTCTGCTGCGGCCAGATCTGTCGTACAAGAGACTACGGCAAACGTTACGGTACTATGTACTTTCTGGCTTCTTTTACTATTCTTATTGGTATCCCGTTGTCTGGTCTGCTTATTGGCGACGGAAGCGGGTACAACAACCTTGTCATTTTCAACGGTGCGGTTTATTTGGCTGCTGTATTTGCGATGGTGGCTTCACGATATTGTGCAGTTGGATTTGCTTGGAAGAAGTGGTGAAAAGGAATTGAGCGTCTGCTTGGTGTCTGAATTTGTGTTGATTATACAAACTGGGGTTTTTGTTTTTCAAACACTTAGGACTGGGCAGTTTGAGGAAATCATAGATTGTTTGATTCATGCCCAGAGACTTTTAAATTTTTCTGTTTATTTTTGTTAAGAACGTTTCATTGCTATGACCATACAGGTACAAAATCAATTTACAATTGTTAACTAGAGAGTTTGTATTCCATTTTCCATTTTAATGCTATTTTTGTTTGTTTTTTGTTTGTTTTTTTTTTCAAAATAAAATACTAGAAAACTAGCCTCAGGCTGATTTGCATGCCCCTTTTTTTGGTTTTGAAGCTGGTTAGCTCCTATATTTACCAAAAAGCTCAGGGCAGCTTGAAGCGACTAGTTTAGACGATTTGCACAAACTATCTGATTATGCAAAACATCTTGACTGAATTCTAAAAACAAAGCCCAAACACGCACCAAGTAAAAATAGCTTACAACATATGGACCATAAGACCCAAGCAACAGAAAAGCCATTCTACACTGTGAAAAAAAAAGTCACCATTTGATATTTGTGTTGAGGGTATGGGCTTTCTTCAAGTCCAACGGTTTCTGACTACTACTTCTGGCTACTGTCTTTTTCGTAGGATTCGTGCACGGCTTATAATGCCGATAATTCCAACCAGCAAACGGACACAATGCGCCGTATATCAAACACTTTTTCTAGAAAGAAACAAGGTTTCTGCTTAGTGAGGAAAGAAAAACACGACACTTGGGCCAGGTGGGGTGCTCACAGACTTTCTTGTGGTGTGCTGTTGCACAGGATTTTCAAAGGCGAAGCAAAGTAAGAGCTTAGTACGTGAAGACGGGGGGACGAAGAGACGGTAGATTGCTCGCTGTTTTTTCAATCCTTGACACGGTGGTCCCGTGTTGCTGTTGCCATGAACTGATGCATTTAATGCATTTAGTACATTCAATACATTTAATACATGCTAGATCTTTGTTTTCAGTCGTCAAATGTCACACCAGGTTTTTGGGCTCCTTTTGTCATACAAAAAGGTTGGGGTAATGTCAGGCAACGACTTGGTCAGACTAGAGAACAGTCTGGTGCCAACCCCGCTTTCTCGCTGAGAACCCCCCAGCTGAATCGATTCGTTCCGCCGTTCGTTTGGAATAGCTCCCATCGGCGCATATCCAATTGAATCGGCACTCCCAAAACTGGCTGTCTTTGGATCAACTGTGCGCGGCTGTGCTCTGGTCCGTCTAAAAAAAATACCGCAGACTGGACGGTGATTGGGCATGACCTCCCTTGGAAAAAAAAAAAAAAAAAAAAAAAAAAAAAAACAGGAGCATGTCCAAAGCTCTTGTTACAATGCTGGTGTGCGTACCCAACAACTGGACCTTTTGTAGAGCAAAGAGAGAGGGTGGGTGTTACGAAAAAATTTATATAAAAGCCAGGATCAAGCACCTGGGATACTTTTTTATCTTTCAACTACATCTATACCCGTCTCCTTGATATCCAGTTTTAATTTTATTTGTTTAAGCAATTAAACATACCTAATACACACACACACAATGACTAGCAGTACTGAATCAAAGCCTGCAAAGGCTGAGGAATTGGTCTCTTCCAAATCCAACTCATCTTCCATCCCAGAAGTATCGCTTTCCAACCAGTCTCAGCCAGCTCCTGACACTACTGCCCACTCTCCTTCTCACAAGGACGCTCATGCCGCTGAGCACGACAGCCATCACCACAACAAGCACCATCACTTCCACATGCCACACATCCACTCTCCTTTTGGATCACCTAAACTTAAGCCTGTCACCGACGCATTTGACAATGTCTTGAACGTTTTGGCTCCTGAGGTGCAAGATATCACAGTCGACGGAAAGCACAAGACAACATCGCTCGGCAGCATTGGTCATGTCCCATGATCTAGCTGGCCAAAATCAGCACAGCCTTATAACAAGAAAAACTAAAGAAAACTAATATTTGACTAATCATAAATTGCAATTAACATGTATTTTTATAATAATAATAACTAATATAATATAATCGTTTAATCCCTGTTCAAAGTTGAGCTACACGCAAGATGTTTCTGAAAGCTTCTTGTGTTAAACTATTTACCGTCTAGAAGAGTATAATGAGACAGTAGTCATCGCGTAAACACCCGAAAAAACCAAAAGAGTCAACCAGTTACTGCCCGCGTGCTCTTATTCAATCCCGGGTTAGTAAATATATGTCATTATTTTGTAATTGTAATGTAAAGTGCAATACCCTAAAAATATGCAATGACTATCTATGTCATTATACATCATGTCATGACAAAAACAATACATATATAGATCCACAGAAAAACTGCTTAAATGCAACTTAATCGTTGTCGGCCGGTGTTCGAGTACCCAAGTATCTCTCTGATCTTGTACAATGCTAAGTACCTAGTTCAAAAAACAAAAAGGCTTGTTTTTGTTCGTACTCTAATCAAAATGCAATTTAGAGTTTGGCGCAGAAAGAAAAGTGGTTGGCCAACTCGTTTAAGGGCATCAAGTATTGGAGGCTGCCTTTGATAAAAGTCTTGATGTAATTTTTTTTTTTTTTTTTTTGAAGAAAAGAAGGAAAAATGGAATGAAATGAAAATGTGTAGTTTTTGTCACAGCTAATGCTAGTTAATGATCAAGAGATGGCCGCATTGAAATGGAGCCAAATTACTTGGCAGTCGAAAAAACGTGCTTAATAAATATCACAAACTCTCTGCACATCATACAGATCTGAAATTATGACAACTGGTCAATATGTATGTAAATATAACCCAACTATATCAGCCTAATGCTCATGAGCTAATATACATGTTTGTATATCTATACAAGACTTCTAGTTGATTGTGGGTGCCAGGTATTCTGTGACTTTGCAACTGGCTCACTTATATTCGGAGGGATCAAAGGCCGAGTGAAAGCAAAGCCATTTACTCCGCGGGCACAACAAACAGAGTTTATAAGATATTAGCAACAAAAGGGTTTTCAATTTCCGTTTTTGAAAAAAAGCCAATCATAGTCTTTGAAAATTATGCAATAACACTGTTGGTAAACTTTGAACTCGGGATTTCTGCTACAACCCGTACGGTTGTTGCGAAATAAAAAAATGACATTAGGCCAAACACAAAAGATCATTAGCATCAGCAATAATTTGAGTAATAAGAATCTGATGAATAGCAACTCGGAGATTATATATAGAAAAAAAAAATGAAATGAGATTTGATTTATACAGGCCTGAATTGAAGAAAGCGGATGTCCGAAACTTAGATAGAGCAACAAAATGGATATTAGAAACAGCATCATGACGAAACCAGGTTTTTGAAAGATTAAAGAAATAAAGCAAAGTACTGAAAAACATCATAGTTTAGTAGCAACTTCTTTGAAATCTGACAGAATTGGAATATAAAAATTTAGGAGGATAAGTCTTTATTTTCAAATACAAGCAGCTTTCTTTTTGTAAAACCCAAAAATCAATACCACGAAAAGCCCACATCAATCTATAAAGCAGATAATAAAAAAATAGGTCTAGACTCAAACGGGCCAGCAAGTAAGGGCACAACTTGAGCAACAGCTGAGGTAGTTGTTGGGATTGTTGTTAGTACTGTAATTCAACTCTTGATCATTCGGATATCGTTGGAAATAGTGTTCCAAAATGCCGGCAACCTCATAATGGCTCAAAGTATATGTTTGGATCAGGCTAAAAGTTCTCTTGGAGTTTGTTCAAAATCGCTAAAGCTTTTGGTGAAATTGTGTTTAAAAAAATGGGCAATTTTCATTTTGAAAGCATTTAGTCATTAGTGGCTTTCAAAGTCTACACGGGTAAAACTATTTTGTTTTCTTCTGGCCAATTCAGTTGTTAGATACCTACATTTCTATCAAAAAATTAGTCACTGGTAAAAGGCACGAAAATGGGGAAAATAAGATCGCGAGTCACAAAGAAATAGCAGAAAATGTGGCTTGGTGCTATTTTTGTAAGTGTCCACAAGTGGTTCTTGTGTCGAAATATATGTGAACCATACATTCTAAACTCAATGTCTCCACGGAGTTGGTGTTGTTATTATATCCAATAGAGAGTTGCCAATCTATTGAAAGTTTGGATAATGGCTGGTCAGTTTGTGTATGTATATGTACGAGTACGCACTATTTGTATAGATTGGTTGATTTATTCTTATCAATTCCACTAGATTCTATCCGAATTTGTGATTATGTTCCATGTTGCTCTGGATAACGTTTTATTTCACGTTTTCCCCAGCCCGAAACACATCGGGATAAAAAAAGGCATGTCGTTTATCACTAATCAGATAGATTTTGGACTAATCAAAAAGTAGACCATGTATGTTTGTATATGCTACTATGACACATCAGCATTCACCCTCACATGAATAGAAAATCTAAAACAGGGTCCATCAGTCCTTTAGTGCAAATCCTTGAACTGAAAACTTTAGTTGTTGGCCTAACTGTTGTAATTGTTAATCATTAGTTTTACAACAATAATCATTTTAATGAGAAAAATTACGCCTCATGACCGGTGATGTGTCAATATGCATAATTGTGTATTCTGAGCTGGTCAGTCATAAAAATAAGCTTTACATTTTTTGTGCACCTTATTTTGGGTGTGAGTGAGCAGCACGCATCAAGTTTCCCCAGTCTAGTTAAATCCGCGGAGAAAGCTTAATGACACCTTAAATTGATTATCAATGGGCATTTAGTCATCGTAGGCCACCACTCACACATACACACATCCAAATGAAGAGACACACCTATACACATTCCTATAATGGTTTTTGTTCTTTGGACTTCTATGACTTATTGTAACTATTGCTTAATTTTTTTTTTTTGTTATAGATTGGAGTCATAATTTATGACTTTTCTAGTTGATTCTAACCAATTGTCCTAGCCCGTGTATAGCCTAGAAACTATATAGATTGGAATTTGACTAGAAATGAGAAAACTCTTGTGTGTGAAGTCAATTCATTATCTTTATTAAACTCATTATATGTTGTTACATTGGAACTGTTTTAAATATATACAATCATTTAAACTAATTTCGTTTTAGTTTTAATACACATCCTTAATCAATATCAGCGTCAAGTCGTTTGGGCAAATAAACTTTAACGATTTTTTGGAAAAGCGTGGAGAGCCGATAGTCCGCGGAGAAAAGTACAAAGCACCCCGTTTATTCAATTTTCCCAATTGACTTTTGTTTGTGAACGAGTTACTCATTTTTTTAAAATAATTCTATTTTAAATGTTGATTAAAGTATAATCAATAAAAGTTTGTACGGCAGCACACACACACACACGCACGCAATTGTTACAAATAAAAAAATATCTGGCCATTCAGAAGCTCCCTGCTAACAAAAGACGAGTTTCGTTTTTTTTGTTTTTTTAAGGAATGGGGTCTCATGCCTTTTAGAGTCAGACACAAACTAATAAAACAATACATTTGAATTATAGTGTTTGTTCTCGGTTTGATTGAAAATACGAACCGATTGCTATATAATTGAATTTTTGGAATAATATAAATACAAGAGTAGTTCTTCTCCAAAAATGTTTTATTTTCTATATTCTTTACTCTATTCTTTTATACATTTATAACTCTACAGCTTACTTGACTAATACTCTACAGTCTTCTGTCTAACCAACCAATTACATTTTCTTTAATAAATTTAACAAACTCACTATCACAATGTCTACCAGCTTTATCCTTTACGACTTGAAATCTGAGACCAAGGCCAAATGCGATTCACTTCGCAAGTCTTCAAAGCCCACTAGCCAGAGCTTGCCAAAGCTTGCTGATGACGATACTGTTTATGAATCTGCCTACGTTTCTGAAAAGGTTGGACTCGAAGCAAGCGCTGCTGCTCCTACTGCTACTTCTACTAAAAAGTCTAAGCTCCGATTTCTCACAAAAACCCTTAACTTTTTGGCTCCTGAAGTTCAGACTGGCAAAAACAAAACTTCATTGACTATGATTGCCCGCTGTCCATGAACAGTAAAAATATTCTGTTTATACTGGCCTCCCCTTGGCCATTCTGATTTTTTCTCAACCACAGCTTTTGTGGACACTTTTTTTTTTTTTTACTATTCTATTTATTTCTGCAACTCTTTGTTTTGTGAGCTGTAATGAGCGTTTGAGATTTGAACTATTCTCAGGTTTATATTTGAACCAGTCGTACAAGTCTATTTACTTGGGCTTACCAATAAACTGAATCGTTCTGTCTCTCTTTAGTTATGTTTCTTTATGTTTTCTTCAATTCTCTTTTGTTTATACGTTTTATAATTTTTTTAAATACTTAATATATTATTTTACATCAAAGTCTTTGGCTCATCATATTTGAGCTAAAATAATTGTCTTAAGCAAATATCACAACCAATCAGGTTAGAAGTTATTTGTTTTGTTTTTATTATGTTAGCCAGACTACATACAGTTCTCACCATATACTTTATTTATCAGCGCATAGCTTTTTAGACTTGGGACACTTCCCTTTGTAAAAAAACAGTTAATTCCAAGTTTACTTATCTATTTGCAGCTGTCTGTATACACTATCTGTTTTCGATACAGGTTGTCCTGTATTGATGCACAGTTACTACACAATACATTACACCAAACAAATAAGTTGTTTCTTTAACAGCTTCCTCTAACAAATGTACACACATGTTAGTCTTGCACTTTATACACAATCTTCAAGTTTTTTGGAGCTTCCTCCGTTTGGTACACGTCTCGTTCTCAACTCTAGTTTTTTCACGAAATCTTACTCAAATACCACTAAACACATATCCACTTAATTCTTGTATGTAAACTTCAGGTTTATAATACTACTGTGAATTTTAAAAGTTTTATCGATTACAGTGTATATTGTCTATTTTTTACAAAAAATTTTAACCAAAAGGTCATGTCCGAAATTTCAGGGACATCTGGGGCTTGTTCCTTCTCCCTGTAAATATATACACTAATTATAATCTTATTGTTTATAGACGTGGCTAATAAATTTTCAAGCAAAAAAAGAAGGTCTCACCCGGATTCGAACCGGGGTTGGCGGAATAATCTTATAATCAGAATCCGCAGTGATAACCGACTACACTATGAAACCTTATTGTTCTGCCCGATTGATTGTGTTCCTTTATAGACTATGAAACTATCTTAGTGTCGCTCGGAGTGCCTGTATTACAGAATTACTGAGTAGCATGATAAGAACACGGTCTTGGTCATGACCTGTGGATCTACCTGTCGTTGTTTGCTCTTCGTTGGTATGAATTTTCACTATGCTTTGCTCGGTCGCTGGTGGGGGTAAATACCGATAAGGGAATCAAACTCCAGTCGACCGGAAGAGTAGCTGGATTCAGCCAGTTGTCATAACCAACCAGACCATCGGGCTACTCAGATTTGATTTTTTTTGATTTTATTGTTTATAGACGTGGCTACCTACTGGCTCTATGACAAGTAATGTCATAGAATGTGCTACATAATTACTACATAACACCAGATAGACAGA
>JAKTYL010000035.1:135166-160466 GCA_030578715.1 Magnusiomyces tetraspermus
GGTTTTATAACCCCATTATGGATTTCAGAAAGGTTACAGTTGCCTGTATTCCTTCCTTATTTCCTAATAGGAACTTCGTGTCCAAGTCTGCCGAGGACTTTTTGAGTTGTTCTCTCCCTTCGGAGTATTTTGGGCACTCTTTGAGTATGTGTTCCACGGTCTCAAGATCGTGGCCGCATTCACACCCAATGGGTTCGCTTGTTATGTTAAACTTTTGATAGTAGGAGCCAAACTTTCCATGTTCCGTTCTCATCTGTACTAATCTGCTTAGTACTTCTCTGGGTTCATTTCGCATTACTTCTCCTATCTTGAGAAATCTAGCTTTAGTGTTCACCTTCACGGTATCTGCAATATTTCTGTACCAAGCTCCTTTGTTCCCTCCTTGGTACTCTTGCTGCCACTTTTGGATTGATTCTTTGTTGACATGTCTCAGTGCCTTCAACTTTTCTTCGTACATTTCCGATGCGATTCTTTCGTCGTTTGATATGTCATCCGTGGGTTGTCTTCTTCCTTGGTTTGTAACTTGTTCCCAGGGAGGTTTTATAACCCTCACTTTGTTTTTGTAATTCAGTTCTCCGATTTTATCAAGTTCAGCCTTCAGTGTGTATATAGGCGAATCCTTTCCAGGGTTACCCAGATGCTTTCTGATGGGGTTGTTCTTGTTCAGGTTGTAGTGCGGGCTACTCAGCGTTGTGCCCGTAAAGGATGCAAAAACAGGTACATTTTTATGAAAGCTAAATGACTATAATATATCAAGGTGTATGTAAGGCTTTGACATAGCCGGACATATCCTTTGGTAACCTAGAAAAATATACACACACACATATTCCAATAACCGCGCTTGTTAAACTAGTACGAGTACGCTTTCCTGGTTATTGCAAAGTTCCACGTGACATATACTAACATTTAATATATGGATAGTTTTCTGGGAAAAACAAAATCCAGTGAAAAAAAACAAAAATCAAATTCTAAAAGCAAAAAAATAGAGACAAAAATAGAATTTTTGATAGTTTTGCTCGAACCGTTGTGTTTGCCCACGAATCGGGTTTCAAAATGAGTCAGTTTACCTTGAAGGCTGATAGTATGTGTGTGTTGAAGAGCCATAATCATCCTTGTATAACCGCTGTGCTATGTGTGAGTCTAACTTGCATATCTATCTTGTATTGGCCCACTACATACATCGACCGACAATATCCGGAAAAAAAAAAGTTAAACCGTGTAGTTTAAACAGATGAGCAAGACGGAAAAAAAAAACAAAAAAAAGGAGAGATAACCAAAACCTACACGGTTATTGTTCAACTATTGAACGGCTATCGTTTTTTCACGTTGTTTTTTGTACTTGAACAAGGGTTCCTGAATTAACGAGCAATTCATACATCTTTACACATGCTTAGAGTTGTTCAGCAAAAACCAAGTACAAAGTAGTTTGAAATAAAAAGAATAGAGATTTAAACACATTCCGAAAGAAAATTTGGTATAAATATCTGAGCTTTTCTTGCCATTTTCAAAACATTCTAAATCATCAATCCAATACACATCACTCTCAAACCAGTTTAACAACCCAAAACAACTCCCCCAAACAAACAAACAAACAAACAAACAAACATTCACAATGGCTGCTACTTCTTTTGAATCCACCAGACACTTCTCTTCCCCTGCTCCTTCTCTCAAGAAGAAGTCCAAGCTCAGATTCTTGGACAACATCCTCAGCGTTCTTGCTCCTGAAGTCCAGGTCAAGCCCAACGGCCAGCTTACTTCTCTCTCTTTGATCGGCCGTGCTCACTAAACGCTTATATACCCATTAAGCACTTCTATGCTTTCAACCGCAAGAAAAACCCTCTTTCCTTAAAATGCTCGCTGAGCCCACACACTTACGCTTTAAAACTTCTCTATGCGTACCTAATTTATTAAAGATGGTTTTCCATCTCAACCCAAAAAGTTTTTGTTTTTTTAATTGTTATGACCCTCATTTGTTTTATTTCTAATTTTTAATTTTAATATTTGTTTTTGTTTCATATATTTTTAATACTATTAATTGCTTTAAACCCATCTACTTTTACAAATTGTACATGCTATCAATTTTTCGTTTTTTATATTGTATATTTTGTATTTTGTATTTTTCAAAATAAGCGTGTACCTGTTTTATTTTTGGTGCTGTGACTGGTTATGGTAACCCAATGTAGACTCGCTTTTTGCCTCTCAGCTACATGTGTCAACTGAAAGTTTTTCATTTTATTTCAGTTTTCTATATAAAATTTTTCCGTCGCTCTGAGTACCACGGAAACGTCCAGCCGTTCGTAGTAGGCTAATGCACGGCTGTGCTTACTCGGTGACTGAGATTATATACATCCTCGTGTACACACAGTGAACGAGAAAAATTTACATATATTTAGTGTATGGGAAAAAGGGTCATTCTGTTTTTGTTTTTTTTGTTTTTTGCTGGGAGTATGGCGGCTATATCCCCTTGTTGTCAGCTTCTTGAACTGAAAAAGGCGTGGCTATATTAGACATTACCCTTTTTGCTTAAGGAATATGTGTAAATTTTTCACGTTCACTGTGCGTGGCTGGTTTTGTGTAAGTAACTGTAAGAGTGAGAGACTAAATCTTTTCTAGTTTTTCAATTTAAGCTCACTTCTTTTTCAACACACACATATAAACGGCTGACGGTTGTCCTACCAGTCCATATTTCTTTGACCACAAATTGTGTGAGCTTTGTGTACCAGTAAAAGTTTCTTGTCTTTGACTCGGTCCAAAGACACGACTGCGACATATTTAGTCAGGTATATATGAAAGCTCGTGATATATTGCTATTCGAGAGCAAAAAAACAAGCAAAAAACAAACGAAGCACAAATCACGTCAATTTGCTAAATACCACGCGACATGGCGATAGACCCAACAGTTAACCAGAAGAAGAAACAAAAAGCACAAAAGAAAAAAATACAAAACGAGGATGAACGTTAAGTCAGGTCGATTTTTTCAACGATGCTATCGTAAAGAAAGAGCGATGAGGTTAAGCCGTTGCACGGCTGTTAGAAAGTAATGATGGTGTGAAAAGCATAAAAAAGCATAAAATGCTAATAATATATCTAGTATAGTGTACATGTAGTTTTTCATATTGTGTTTCGTATAAACTGTACAATATGGGTAAAGCCGAAACGTTGCAACATACATATTGTATTCTTCTCATCTTGCTGAAGAATACACACATACACACACTGACAGACAAAGCAAAAGCCAATTACAGGAATAAAAAAAAGCCAAAAAAACACCCAAGAAAAAAAAAAAAACAGACAAGTGAAAAACCGAGTTAGCCGCTATTTTTGGCCCGCCATGTTTTTAAGATGTGTATAAACTGTTCAGCCGTACCGATAACGCGCACGGCTTTATTTTATTTATACATTTTGCTGAAGATGTATCTGAACGAGAGACATTGAAGGTTAAAGGAGCACTGAGTCGAGTTCATGCATGTGTGTGTGCACGGCTGGTATATTAAATGTATGGCACAGGGTCTATTGTTTTGCTCTATGAGTAGTTTTATTTTTAGGTGATTTTCACTTGTATGTTGGTGGTATATTGATAATTTTTGTATTTTTTTTTTTTCGTATGGTTTTGCTCTTTGAGTCACTCAAAAAAACGCAAAAACTAATTATTATTTTTCCGAACGGCTACGCACGGCGTACATACAAAAGTAAATTAGTCAAAATGCAAGAAATGTTCAAGCATGTAGTGGAATTTTCTTTTTTGTTGTTGAAGACCGGGTTAACTATTCATTTTTTACACATTATTGTTTCTCAACACATGCTGGCGAATTTTTACAAGAGCAAGTTGCTCCTGGAACACACCAGCAACGTGTGCTTTGCAAAATACAATGAGTCTACATTTTCTATAAATCAACACTGAGTATAAAAACAAGACTGAATCTTGGATTCAAGTTCTTTTTTTCATCACTACACAATCAAACAACTCTCAACGCATTCAAACAAACAAACAAACACACACTTCCCCAAACAAACACTTTCACAACATTCAAAATGGCTTACACTTACATTCACCCCTCTCCTTCCCCTTCTACTTCTACCCACAAGAAGTCTAAGTTCCTCTTCCTTGAGTCTATCCTCAAGACTTTGGCTCCTGAAGTCCAGTATGACTCCAAGAACAAGACCTCTTTGGCTATGATTGGTCGTGCTCACTAAACAGCCCACCATAAACTGGATAAAAAATTTCTTTCATACAACCCACCACAAAACTCCTTACTGGAATAAACACTGTCTGAAAAGCTGGCAACTTTTCTCATATACACTCATTTAATATCTTGCCTCAACCCAAAACTCACAAAGCCCAATGTCTGGCTTCTAATGTTTAATTATAGACGGGAAAACTCTGTTTTCCTCACCCCAAAAGTTTTATTTATTTTAATGTTTTTTATGATATTTTGTCTTTTATTTGTTTTTAATTTAATTTAATTTAATTTGTTTTCTGTTTATATCTTTTATTTTCAAATTTCAAAATTGTAGCTGAAATATTATGAATTATTTGAACAATTTCAAGCTAACTCTGAAATCATGTTTATATCATTAGGTATTATAGAGTGACTAATCATTATAAATGATGACAAACCATATATTTGCTCAAGTCTATTGTGTCGATTTGAAGCCCTAATTGTATTTCAGTTGATATACGATAGATATATAACCAAACCTATGTAAATTGTTGAGGAAAAACAATTGCCTGAATCGCTTTTCTCAAACCAGTCAATGGTAGGTAAAGAGAAACACTATGCATGACTTGACCAAACTGCGTAATTAATTGCCTCGACTAATGACCTCGACACCATAGACAATAAGCTTTAAATCAGCAACTTGTAACTCAAACATTTGTTTTTCAAGATATTATACTTGTTTTCAGTAGCAAAAAAATGTATATATAATTGTTATTATTTTCAAAAATCAAAATATTAATGTTCATTTCTTTCCAAGACTCATATTTCACTTACTCACGCCGTTTTGTGCAAAGTCATGTATCACGATCCTGTCACCACGGCTGAATATTTTAATTATGTCTCCAGCATTTCAAAATTTGCCGGATCATTAAAAAAAAAAAAAAAAAAAAAACTGAGTGTAATTTTTTTTCGTTTCTATTCACAACCTACAACTTTGTACAAAAAAAAAAAATGCCCCCTAAACAACATGAACCTTCAACGAAACCAGGTTCCAATTCAGATGAATCAGCACCTCTACTTAATTCAAATGACTCACAGCAGTCAACTTCCTCACCTCCGGCTCGACAGGTCTTTACGTTAAAAGATCAGCTTATCGGATTCCCGTACTGGCAAATGACTGTCATTATGTTTGTCCGCTTTTCTGAGCCTGTCGCATTCACTTCGCTTTTCCCATACGTCTATTTCATGGTCAAGCATCTTCGCCCAGAAGGCACTGAGGCTTCTATCGCAACATACGCTGGATACCTTAGCGGCACTTTTGCGCTCTGCCAGGCATTAACTGGTGTCCACTGGGGCCGGTATTCCGACAAGTACGGCAGAAAGCCTATTTTACTTTTAGGCCTGAGCGGTACAGTCATTTCGCTTTTTTGGTTTGGCTCATCAACGTCGTTTGGAATGGCTATGGCCGCACGATGTTTCGGAGGCTTTTTGAATGGAAATATAGGTGTCATTCGAACAGCTATTGGAGAAATTGCGCCAAAAAGACGGCATCAGGCATTGGCAATGTCGACCATGTCATTACTCTGGCAACTCGGATGTGTTGTTGGACCGGTTATTGGTGGTTCGTTAGCAGATCCTATCAAAAATCATCCTGATTGGTTTCCAAGTGCACACGGACGTTGGAGAGTGTTATTTACAAAAAGACCCTTTTTGCTTCCAAATATGGTTACCTGCTCGCTTTTACTGATGAGTACCATGCTTGCGTTTTTGTTTCTTGAGGAAACCCATGAAGACTTTAGAAAACGAAATATGCATGATCCAGGTATTTACATTGGCGACAAGCTCATTAAATTCATCACTAATGGTCATGTTGACAAGCGTGCAGAGCGTCAAGCAAAGCTTAGTTTAGAACAAGACTCTGATTCTGATTCCAACACTGTAATTGATGTCCAAAACCCTAATGATTCGTCTTCGTTGGCTAATCGTGTTGATTCAGCTGTAGAAGAAGATTTGGAATACGTCAGTGGCCAGTTCACCAACACAGATTCACCTGGAAACAACCAAACTCAACGTCATCGTCGCCGCAGTCTTGCCACTAACACAGCAACAGACTACGGCTCAACCTTACCTCCACCAACAGAGCCCACAGATGTCTCTTCACCCACGCCCAACAAAAACGCTAACGGCACTTTTTTTGAAGCTCTTACTGGACCAGTTATTGGAACTATTTTGATGTATGCTCTTTTGGCATTGCACACAATTGTGTTTGACGAACTACTACCACTCATGCTCGAAACCCCAGTTATGAACGCCCCAGAAACCGGCGGCCCAAGCAAGCTGCCATTCCATTTTGTTGGCGGTATGGGTATGTCTTCTGCTCAAGTCGGTCACTTACTGTCAATCACTGGATTTGTCGGCATTTTCTTTGTGATGTTTTTGTTTCCTTATGTTGACGGAAAATACGGCACATACGGGCCTTTTACGCTTGTCACCAAGTTGTTTCCGATTATTCAGTTTTCCATGCCTTTTATCCTTTTCCTTGCAAACCCTGAGGATGCCAAAAATCCAGAAGGATTCACTAAACCCATGTGGGTTTTGCTTTTCATCATGTGTATAAAGACAATGCTCATGTCGCTTGCTTTCCCAGGAGTCATGCTTCTTATCCAGCGTTCCATCAGCAACCGCAAGCACACAGGTGGAATCAACGGTTTATCACAAATGTTTGCGGCATCAGCTCGTGCTATCGGACCCATTGTTTGGGGTCTTATCATGGCCAAAGGTCAAGAACTTCAGCTCGCAGAACTACCATGGTGGACTTTGGCATTGTTTTCAATGTCGTCGTTTTTGTTGGTTGCATATGTGAGCAAATACAAACACATTCTTGCATCTGAAAAGGATTTCAAATAAGCAAAAAAAAAAAAAAGAATGTGTTTTTTTTTCATGTGTATGTGTGTGTTGTTGTGGGAAAGGCACGAAAGAAGGACATTGATTGCAAATTGGAGGCTTGTATATATTTTGAGTTTACAAAATTTAGAGTACAAAATAAACAATAAACCCAAAAACATTATCGTTAGACTTTACAGCCTTATATTTTGAAGTATGGGTTTGTAGAAGCGTATGTGTATGCTTTTATCTTGTATATCCTTCGACTGGTTGCATTTTTAGTTTTCATTATATCATTTACTACGTTTATATTTTATGTGTAAATGTTGTTGCTACCTAAACCAACTAATGACAACAATTTGTTGTTAGCGAAACATGGTGAAATAAATCAAATTGGATCAATTAAATGATGATTATATTTATCAGCCAAGTCTTTCTACTAATTTAATTTGGCTACCAACTTCAATACTTTTTTTTTTTTTTTTTTTACCATTAACATGACAAGCGCAGCTACACTATTGGCTATAATTCAAAAATTAAAAACAAACCACAAAAACCAAAAAAACTAGTTAAAGTTCTTCTCCTTATTCTCTCTTTTCGGATTTTTAAAAAGAAGTTTCAGGCTCAACACTGTGCATGATGAAGCTAATAGTGCCCAAGCTCATAACCTTTTGTCTTTATGCTTATCGTTTTATTTCTCCAGCCTGGGTTTTAGTTTCTGAAAAATGTTAATCATGATTTTGTGAGGTATTTGCTAGCTATCTAGCTTGTTTCATTTCTCTCTTTTTTGACCATCATCATTTTCGCACCTTGACGATAGTGTTGAAGGTTACAATCGTAACTCAAACAAAACATTTTTGGCTCATATTTGGGCTTCCCATACCGAACCTACTCTTCCTACAAGCCTAAAAGAAAATATTTATATATAAGCCAGTATCTTTTTTATCATTTTGTTTTCGGTTTTATTTTCTTTCTGTTTCCACATTTAAAATTTAGTATAAAGTACTTGCTACTAAAAACTATTTTTGTCTTTGGATAGAAGAAAAAAAATCTGTCCTTTTTCGCATACACCTTACACTCTAGAGTTACTGAATTTCTTTACTTTTACCTTTTTGAAATATTGAAAAACAACAACAATCATGACTTCTTGCAACAGTAGTAATAACATGAATAACGACAACACAAACAGTACCAACGATAATAGTAATAGCAGTAATAATAACAACAGTAATACTGTTCGTTTGAACGAAACTGAGAATCTAGCTATAGATGTGTTGATGACTGGTCAACCCAAAGCAGATGATGGAGTTTCTGATTCGGATATTGAGCTGACCAGTCCTGTTGATCTGTCACCTACGGAAAAACTAAATGGCAACACCTCTACTAACCCTTTTGGTTTCTCGGTTTTTTCTCGGTCAAGTGATAATTATAATAATTATACTACTACTACTAATAATAATCCGAACTCTGAATTCACGACTATTAATGCAGACTACACATTACCTACTCACATTAGTAGCCTTCGAAATCGGCCTAGACGACATCTCAACGACCCTACTTTTAGTTGGGAGACCATGAACAGAATTATTGGGTCTACTGCTGACCAGTACAGCTACCGTTTCCAAAACTATTCTTTCAGGTCTAGGCACTCTAGCTGTTGTGGCACCAACTCTACTAGGGGTTTACAGGACAACAACGAGGAGCAGCTGTCATTTGCTCAGTCCCAGTTTCCGTTCATGAGCGATGAGCTGCTGCATCAACAAGCAGAAATGATGAAAAGAATGGATTGCTTTCAAAGAACTCCAAGATCGTATAGGCCAAGTCCAATTGAGGAAATCTTTTCGCCACCTACTTCTCCATCCCTGTTCAACAGTCGTACATATGAAAATGTTGTCAGTCGCTTTCCACTCGAGACAAATAATGTAGATAATGGCGTTGATATTGCTGCTGCTGATGATGATGCCGACGCTGACACTAATAGCGATGATGATAGTAATAACGCCAATGACAACAATAATAACAACGACAGCAACAATGATAATAATAATAGTGAAACCCAGCAAGTTGAAGACCGACCAGAAGATGATCATTTCGGGTACATTTTGGATAACATTGGAGGAATAACAAGATTGGCGAGTGATCTTGCAATGAGATCAACTTTCCGACAAAGAATGCTTCGCGGCCAACAAAGAATTCAAGCCAGATACGAAAGAGCGCACAGCAGATCTTATCAGCAAACAGATTCTGATGTCGAGTTTTCAGTCTCGCGATTGCGCAGAAATTCGGAAGAACAAACGTCTTTAAATCATAGCGATGACCTACAGGCTAGCGAAGGAGAAAACAATAATAGTGATAATGACAATATTGATGATGATGATGACTCTAATAACGAAGTTAGTGGTTCTGGAAATAGTAACACACTTTATCTCACGCAGACAGGAACCCTTCGAAGATACATCTCAAATGAAACAGTTTGGGAAGATTCTAGTGACGAAGACGGGTTTGGTGATGACGAATGGGATGATGCGTGGGATGAAGAAATTGAAAATAATAATTATAGTGAAGACTATGAAGTTTTCGAAGGTCTTCATCGTATTCGCAGAAGATCAGAAGCTACTACTACGTCAATTAGCTTTTCGCGGTCCACAGAGATCATTCCACAAAACGATGCCTTTTTGAATGATACCACAGAGTATGAAACGGAGAGTCAAGGTATGGATACAGATATGGAAGAATCAGAATGGAATGAATCGGACGCCGATGAGAATACAGCAGCAGATAATGGCGATTCAGATTCTAATTCAGATTCAGATCAAGACGACAATAGTGGCTACTGGGGCCACACTGGCGATGAAGCCTCACTCGTTAGACCTTTCAACAATGTAACAGTAGACGAGCTTGATGTTTTGCATGCCAACACCGAATGGCAATCTTCTCATAATAGGCATTGCATTTATTGCAGACGAAATGGTGTTAACAGCGGTTTATGTGACAATAGCAGTAGTACTGTTGTCGATGATGATGATTGCTCAAACACGGAAGAACCAGCCACTGATGATGAACAGGAGGATGAAGCTGCACATGCCAGTGCGCATTTCAGCGACAACGAAAACAATCAAACATTGCCACTGGCCAACGAGCAAGAGAGTTCCAGCTCGGATTCAGACACAGGTTCATCAGACTCAGAAGCCGGACGTGCGCGAGAATCTCAAGGGCCTCAATTTGTTAACCATGCCTGGCTGGATTATGTCTTGAATCGTGAACGTGGTGATAACGAACAATTGAATGGAACAGATGAAACGCTTTGGGAAGACAGCAATGATGATGATGATAATATAGAGATTTGGGTGGGCGTGAGAAATTTAGTGTGCGACAATAGCGATAACAGGAACGAAACTGCTAGTGACCAAGGGGACCAAGATCAAGAAAGTCAAAGCTCTACAGTTTATACAGATACAGTAATCACGCTGGACCCTTTCAGGATGCGTGGTTTACATTTCAGAGACGCTGGCCCTGTTCCGCTCATTGAAAACCTTCAAAACTTGAACAATGTTCCAAACCCTTCTCTTTGGCAGCCCATAATCTCGTATTGCCAGTACCTTCTGAAAGTCCAAATTGATTTGATTGAAGCACCTGAAGGCACTATCCACTTACAAGGACTTCATATTGATCCTGCCGCGCGTGAGCAATACTATGAGGACGGCGACTATTACACGACGAGAAGGAACCGGCCAAAACCCGAGGAACTCAACGTCAGCATTACAAGTGTGGATGACCCTGAGAACATAAGAGTTAACACTATTACTGACATTACCACGCTTAGTGATTCTGGGCTTGATAGGCTGCGAATGCTAAAACATTGTGTTTCGGCTATTGTAGAACGGTCCCTGCAACAGAGTCAAGAAGACCAAGACAACGATGTTTCCGACTAGTAAATTAAAAAAGGAGTGTGTTTTCCCTGGGCTCACTTTTTTTTTTTTTTTTTGACTTGATTGTATATATACCTTTGTTGAAAGCAAATAAACTAGCCAGTTTCATCAGTACTCAGTGTACGCAGTTTACACTCATTTTCATTTAGTGCACAATTACCGCACTATTCAGTTACAATAATAATAAACCAGCACATTTCTATGTTTTGTCTATTATCTGAATCCACAGTTGTGGTAACACATAACAACATATACACTAAATACAGCCTTTTTTAGTGATCCAACACAAGAGTAAGGATTGTATTTATTATTCTCACCACCTTATTTACTTTTGTTTTTATTTTTTTCCAAGCTTTCAAGAATAAATGGTTTTTTTTAGCAACAGTTTTGCTTTAATGAGTTCACGAGTATGAAGGACAACTACGTTTGTAATCGATTGGTTGTACCAAGTTTACAAATTACAAATGTTAACGATCAGAAAGCCTAGTTTTTTGTTTCAACATGATTTTTTTTTTTTTTTTTTTTTCAAGAACAAAAAAAACAGTCATATATGATAGGGGTTCACAAAAGACATCTCTAAACAGCTAGATGAATCATGAGCTCAAACAGTGTTTTTAGACCTGGATCTCAGAATAGTTTTTCAAGACTAGCATCCAAAACCAGTTTTCAAACAATTTCTATTTAGAGACCTTTCTACACAAGTCTCATTTGCCTACCATCTTTCAAACACACACACACACTAAAAATAACAACTAGTTGAGACACTTTGTACGGCTACACCTTGTGAGATACTTATGTAGCTCCATGGCACACTATTGTCACGTGTGTGTTTACTTCCACTCGTATGCAAAATAGGAATGAACGGTATCCATATACATCCATGCATATTATGTAGTATTTGTACGCCATACTCGGATCAAAAAAAAAAAATGAAAAATGAAATAACGAGGCACTCTGTGAGAAGGGGGAGGGGGGGGATACGAATCGAAAGAACGGCACCGAGACGAAAAAACATGGAAACCATGAGTAATGCAGACAAGGCTTTGAACCTAAGTATATATATATATATATATACATATCTGTATCCTCCTTCGTCCACTTGTCCGTGGCTTAGTTTTAGTCGTTTCCTTGGTGCGTTGACTCTAGTTTTGCATCTAGTCTTGACGCTTCAGTAGTCATCCTTTCATTATCTCCTTCTATTACCATTTACTTTATTAATTGTTTTTTATTTTTATTTTTTTTTTTTTCCAAGGTTTTTGGCAGTTTTAAGCTTTCGGTTTTATAGGTTTTTTATTTATTTATTTTTGGATTAGACTTTTATGGTTGCGAGAACTAACGATTTTATTTTCTTTGGTCTTGAAACTTTGTATTCAGCATGAGTTTATTTTTGTTGGTGTTGGATCGCATTGAAACTAAACAATATAATAAAGCCCATAGTGGTAGTATCAATAATTAATAAAAAACAACAACAACAACAATAATAACAATAATAGTAGTAGTATTAATATATAATAATAAATAATATTATTACCCAGAGAAAAATAGTGATAGCAGGTAACACTGTTGACCAGCCCATTTATTTATTTATTTTAAAATTTATCATTATTGTTGTATATATATGTGTGTGTGTGCGTGTGTGCTTAATTTTTTTTTTTTTTTACAATTTTTAAACTTTGTAAATTGCATTTTATAACTCTTTTTTCTTTTTTTTGAGTGTATAAATATGAGAAAGAAAATAAAGATAGAAAAAGAGAAAGAGAATGGGGAGGGGGAGGTTTAAGTAGCCTGGTCAGACCATCCAGCAGGCCTAAGAAGATTTGAAGCCTTGTAAAACTTGGGAGTACACGAGTATCCTTTCCATGCAAAGTTGTCTTCAGGATTGCACATACACTTGCGCTCAGTTCGCATATCTAAAGTGGTTGGGCAGTGATGGAAAGGTGGGTGGAAGTATCCAATATCTTCAAAATGGTGGATCTCGTTCTTGTTCAAAAACAGCGCAGCAGCAATAGAGTGCACAGGAGCATCACCCCAGCGCTCGTAAAAGAAACCGCCTTCTTGGTCAAGGAACTTAAAGTACTCGCGGTATGCGTCCGAGCGCCAAAAGTCCAAATCGCCAACCTCAAAGTTGGACCAAAAGTGGCACAGGTTGTAGTTCTCGCCCTTGTCGTCAGAAACAAAGTCCATAAGGTTATCAGGAGCAAGGTATTTCTTGTTTTCGCCAGTTTGCAAAAACTTCTTGGTGGTGGCCCAAAGGGTTTCAATGGTCTGGACGTACTCGTAAAGCGAAATGGTAAAGCCATATCTGATCTTCTTCTCGTGCATGAATTTGAAAACGTCGTAGTCAATGTCGCAGTAGAGCTTGATACCAGGCTCAACACGCCAGTAGTACTTGAACTGGTTCATGGCAGGAACACGCCAAAAGAAACCAGACTCAAAACGGCACATGTGTCTGTAAGAAACTGAGTCACCGTAGATAATCTTCTTTTCTCGCATCTGCTCACGAGTCAAAGCAGCACGGTCCTTGTCGATCCAGTCGGGGTAGCTCCAGTACTCCTTGGGAATGATTTCATAGTGAGTCTTACCAGAAATGAGAGAAGTGGTGACCTTCTTGAAGTTGTCGTCAAAAGGCTTGTCATTAATAAAGACCCAGTCGTACTTGAATTTCTTGTTAAATCTGTCCTCAACGTGGCGGATCGACTCAACAAGTTCCCAAACATCCTCGTTACGGGCCAAAGAAACAAAAGTAGCATTGGCGCGGACGTAATCAGGTCCGACCTCGGTCTTGACTGATGGGGCAGGAATATCGTTGGCGATCATACCAGCCTGGGCTTTAGGCTTTTCTTTGGGCTCAGTCTCGGCAGGTTTGTTTTCAGCAGCAGGCTCTGGTGTTTCAGGCTTTGATTCGGCAGGCATGTTTTCAACTGGCTGTTTATCAGCAGCAACGGGGGCAGCAGCAGCATTGGCAGCAGGAGCCGCTGGGGCAGGAGCAGCTTCAGGGTTCTTTTCACCAAGTTTGGCTTGGATTATTTCATTGAACTGTTTAATTGAAGATCCGCTGACCTGTTTAACGTATTCACGATGGAATGTGTTCACATAGGTGATGCCTGCAACGAGAACAACGATGATGATCAGCAGCCTTAAAACTCTTGGAGCTCGAGCCATTTTGGTGGAATTTGTTTAGAATAATCTGATCTTGATTCGGTATTAAGTATTTCTGATTCCTGTTGTGCTCCCTTTTTAATCTTTCCTTCCTATTGATCGAATTGGATATGTGTTTGTGTATGTATATTTCTTTATGGATATTTATGAATATCTATCAATGAAGTGAAGATATAGATAAAAGAAGCATACAAACAAGATATATAACAAAAAAGGTGGTTGGGTAGCAAGAAGAAAGAAAAAAAGAAAATTTCGGGAATATTTTTCGATTTTTATTTCCTTATTTTTTCATTCTTTTATAAACGTAGCGAGTTTAAAAATAAGCAAGGGGCGGTAACCAAGGCTGGATATACATATTTTTTTTTGCCTTTTGGTCGTTTGCATGCGTGTATGTGTGGCTATATATAGGGAGTGCGTGATAGCCACGTTCCAGGGTTACGATGGCTATCTTTGGACCCGAAGAGTGCGCTGGGAGCACGTGCCGATACGCCTTGCCGAAGCTGGCAGTGACGTAAGCGTCGAGTAGGACGGGATAGTCAGCGCTGACAAACCATAACTAAGTTAGTTAAGCACTCTGCAAACCAATACCTAACCCCATTCGCCAACTAACAGAAACAAAACAACAGATGGCTTTGAAGGAGCAGGACAGGAGAGTTTGAGTATAAATAGATGAAGAATGCTTCTTTTTTATTTGTATTTCTTTCCTTTTGTTACAACCAGGCGGAAATTGTCAAAATTTATGAATATTTGCTAATGCCAATTAGTGTCACCAAATACTCCTTTCTCGGTGATATTTCATGACTCGAAGCATCACAGCAAAACAATATATATATATACCATGTAGATCGATGAATTGTTGAAATGGGTAAAAAAAAAAAAAAAAAAAAAAAAAGGTTTTCTTGGAAGCTGCAATTGGGTTGCGGACTAGTTGCGCGGATAACTAGTGAAGTACAATGCAGATAAAGTAGTCCAGTATAAAGTGGAACTGCCTGCGGAATAGTACGAGTGAGTTAGTTGAGGACTTGAACCTTTTCAACGTAATTCAAATACCAATTGTTGCAACTGGACCGTAGTGAAATAATAATTTCAAGTTTCTGTTATTCCAGTCTCTGTATTTTATTATTATTATTTTTTTTGTTTTCGCAAAGGCTGCGATAATAGAGATCGAGGAATGGCGATAGATCAGATAAGAATTAAAATGTTTAATTGGATCGGTATTTCATTTCTTTCTTTTGTTATTTGTTTTCTAGGATATATTGTTCATGGTGCCAGTTTACAGATGATTCTTCAATCGCTCCAATCTTGGTACTAATAATCCTCTACTGCTGTTTCATTATTATTATTATTTTTTTTTTTTTTTTCTCAATTGTCCAAGGTTGTTTTTATTTCCATTAACTAGTTTTAGCAAACCTTAATTAACATGAAAATCAATGGTAATATATATATATATATATATATATATAAAGCCTAGTTTACGTCACAGGCCTTTCTTTCTTTTCGTTCAATCTCATTAACTCAAATCAAAAACAAAGAATGCCATATAGTCAAAAGAGACCTAACAACAAAGGCTAAAAGGGCCTTTTTCTTATACAAGTGTTGGAGTATTAATTAGTTGATATTTAGATATTTAATTTTAAAAGACTGTACCAATCAACGTCACTAGCAACAAGAACAAGCCCCTTTTCAATACTGGTTATATATAGTCGTTCATTAAACTACCATTCCTATTATAATGACCAACTTTTGTCACACACGTCAAATCCAGTCAATGTCCTAATTATAGAAATGGCGACATACGTACGTAATGCTGGAGAGCTGAGTGACTATGTACCAAGTCATAAGTCGGAAAAACACTAAAATGGCAAATGTCGCAGAGTAGAGTACAAATATGCACATCGGGGGTTTCAGTCAAAGTAATGACGACACACAGTCTATTAACTAAGTATGTATTTTTGTTGGTGAATCCTATTTTATTAATTGATCATGTATTACTAGCGTTGTTATTTTTCAAAATTTGACTTCTGAGACACCTCGTTGAAATATTTCCGGGGTGAAGTTTTTTTACGTTGTTTCTAGAGACTTTTTTAACGACTGAATAAATGAATTAATAAATAAATAAACATGTTATTAGGGCCAAAGCGTTGAAAGTACAAAATCTACTTGATTTCGTATTTCTACCATTGGTGTATATGTATATAGTTTAACGGACATAAATAAATACCTCGTATGCACATCTTGATGGCTCGTTTCTAACTCATTTTTGATCCTTTTAGTTTCTTTTCTTTCCTGCAACTCTCAATCCCAGAAGTTTACTCTCCTATTTATTCCTATTTATTTTCCTTTTTTTTTTTTTTTTTTTTTTTTTTTTTTTTTTTTTTTTTTTTTTTTTTTTTTTTTTTTTTTTTTTTTTTTTTTTTTTTTTTTTTTTTTTTTTTTCCGTTTTGTACTTTTTTTTTTATTTTTCGACAGGACAGAACCGAAAATTGGTTGCTACCAGAAAAATAAAAAATATTAATAGCCCTTGTGCCGAACTCAAGAAAACAACCCAGTTTTTTTTTTTTTTTCCCTCTCTTTCTCTCACTCTCGTTTTTCTGTCTACAATTTTTGTATTCATTTTTTACCTGAATTCATTTTTTTCGACCGCTTGAATCCCCTTTTTTTTGACTGGGTTTATTCTATATTTATTTTATTCATCAGCTTCGATATGAGCAAATACAAGTTTTTAGAATGGGCTGGTAGAGGAGGTGCGTATTGATGTTTCTCTTGTTATCATCATCGGCTATCAATTGTCATTTTTTATCAAGTAACCAATCCACAATCTCAACCATTGTTCGTCTGGTTTACAATTTCAATTTTTTTTTTCCCCCCTTTTTTCAAACTAAACGGAGTAAAAGATACATGTTTGTACATATCTGGAGTTATTTTGAACCAAACGAAACTAAAAATCAGAATCAACTTTTGTATTAGTTTTGATTGAAGAATCTTGAGCTTGTTGACTGAATTACTTTATATCCGTTTTATGCTTTTGCTAAGATTTTTTTTTTTTTTTTTTTTTTTTTGACGATATCTGTATGATTGTTGTAACTACTATTTCATATTTATTGACCTGGATTTTCATTTGCATTCATTGATCATTTATTGTTGCCATTCGATTTTAGCATTTTCAAAAGTTCGGTAAGTGTTTAGTTCAAACAATTATTTCGCACTCGCCATTGATTCTTGATTCAATTGAGTTTTATTAACATATCAATGTCTGGTCTGTGTATTATTTACTCTTGATTCTTAATATCACTCTAGCCACGCACAGCGGATATCGGATGGATTAGACGTCGCAGTTAAAGAAACAATGCGCTCAGCATTCATCAGAAACCGAGAAATCTCTCTTCTGGACAAACTCTGGCATCGCAACATCGTCAACCTTTTAGACGTGATATACCTTGAAGAAGAGCAAGAGGACTCTTTTTTGCTTGTCCTAGACTGGGTGCCCACATCTCTCGACTCGCTGCTGGACGCATTCAGTGTCCCGTTTGACGCAGCGCAGTTTAAAGCCGTCGCATGGCAGCTGATTGAAGGAATCGCGTATATTCACGAAAACGGAATCATACACCGAGACATTTCGCCAAACAACGTTTTGATCACGCTGAACGGCATTGTCAAGTTGTCCGACTTCGGCTCCGCAACTTTGGTCTCGCCCAACCGCAAATACGAGCCTGCCTTGACCAACAGCATCATCAACAGCAACATGGGCACGCTAAACAGCATCCATAACAAGCCAGCCAACAGCAGCAGCATCACAAATGAGGGGATGCCCCATAACGTACCGTCCAGCAGCAGCCATATGATGAGCAACCCTATCCCTCCTGATCCAAGCACCAGTGCTTCCTATCTGGAAGACGAGCTGACTCCTAATGTGTGTACGCTCTGGTACAGGGCTCCCGAAATCCTCATACACAAAGACTACGGGTACGAGGTAGACTGCTGGTCCTACGGCTGCTTGCTCATGGAAATGGCAACTGGCGAGCCCATTTTCCCTGGCAACTCGGAAGTCGTCCAGTTGAACCTGATTGACGACTTTTTCAAAAACGCTACTGGCGGCGTTCCTCCCTCGTCGTTGTTATCATCGTCAGCCTCGGCCACAAACACCTCTTCTTCTGCTAATCCTCACAGTAAACTCGAAAACGGAACGAAGCGGCTGCGGCTGATCGATGTGCGAGACCCCGAACCGTTCAACAAAAGCGCAGTTCAGCAGTACCTTGAACAATTAAAAAATAAACAGCTTAAAATGAAACGAGAGCACAATGACAGCAAGAGTAGCAGGACCCATACTCAGGACGGAAAAAATGACAGAACTAGTACCAACCATCATGGCCAAAGCCAGAATACCCCCATCACAGCACAGTCCCAAACAACCACTGACCACAACTTTATTGCGCTCATGGAAGGTTTATTGACTTATAACCCAGGAAACAGGCTGCTTGCCAAAGACGTGATCCAGCACGGCTTTTTTTACAAGCTGCCGTACCCTTGCTCAAACATTGAAATCCTGAGCGGCGTGGGTCCAAAGTCGAGGCAATAATGATATATATAACTTTTTGTATAGATGCTTATATGCTTATATATATATATATAAACTCTTTTTATTTCATCATCATCATTATTATTATTATTTTATCGTCTGATGGTTTCAAAGATACACACTAAGGGAGCCTTTCAAATAATATTCTTCTTCTTCCAACATGGGACTCTTTTCTGATTGTAAAACTCATTTATCACTAATTTTAAAATACAAGCAATGAGTAAATATTAAAACATAAAAAAAAAAAAAAAAAAATACTATTGCATCGCTGAATATGTATTTAAGAAGAAAAAAAAACTAAAGAAAGAAAAACAACACGACAATAACTATTATTATAATCCGTGGACAAACAAACTTATTCCTCAACACTTCCCTGACTTTACATTTCCTTCAATTCAATGCCTTCATCTTCAACCTTTCTTCTATAAATAGGCCTGCTGCCACCATTACTCGAAGCATCACTTCCACTGCTACTGCTGTTACCACTATTCGCAACCTTACGTCCTTCATCCAAAAGATCTCTTAATCTTTCCTTGCTCACTTCCATAGTTCTATCAACAACAGCATTCGTGACACTAATAATAGGTCCCCACAGATTAAGACTGTACGCTACATAGGTTCCGGCTCCGGCCAACAAAAGCAACATGAATAAAAATGGGTTGCGCAAAACAGCCATAAACTCGTTCCAGCCAAGCAAAATGGTAATCAAAAACATGTACCATGGAATGGCTTTTGCGAGCTGGGTCGTCGATCGCTTGGCATCAACAAACGAGGCATCGGCTTGCTTCTTGAATCGCTTGGTGATTTCTTGTTCTTTTGTTTTCGAAAGTCGGAACGGAAAACTGTCAAAATCGTAATGATCATTAGCATCATCATCATCATCATCGTGGCCATGACCGTTACGTCCGATATTTAATGGCTCAACGTCGGGTTTAAGCAATTCTCCATTCTTGAGTCGTGCAGTTGCAAAAATGGGAATCATCTCAAGAGCCTTCTCACGAGAAGCAACGTACTTGGTTTCAATATCGTCGCCAGCTTTCCACACAATTGGCACGCCGCTGTCATCATACTTGAACAACTCTTCAAATCGCTCTCGGAGCCTAAACAACACATTGTCATCTTTGGTGATTTGAGAAAGTTCCTTGTCAAGAGCAATCCATGCATTCTTGCGAATCGCAAGTGCACCAGCCTCGTTTTCTTCTTTAGTTCCTCCAACACCGAAATCCAAACCTTCGGCTCCGCTGCTAGTCACACTGCTGATTGCAAACAAAACAGAGTTGTTGAAAAAGACAAGAACCTTGTCCCAAGTGTCAGCTTCTGGCTCAACAAAGTATGTCTCAAGTTCGTCAAACTCTTTGACAATCTTCTTGTTGGCTTGGACTGAAATACGCTTAATCTCGTTAGCTTTTGCCTTGTCTTCGACAACCAACAACTCCTTTTCCAAAGCCTTGAGTTCATTATCGTACTTGAAAACATCAGCACTTGATTCCTTGGCATTGGTTGTAAAGTATCCAATTGCCTTTTTGTGATTTTCTTGCAAAACATCAATAAACTTCTTAGACTGCTTCTGTTTGAGCGCATCTCTGAAATCAGCAATAGCCTTTTTGGAAAGCGCGGTAAGCTGAGCCTTGTAAAGGTTACCAAGTCGGGTATCAACACGGTTTTCAAGTTCCTCTCGTTTGGCAACATAAACAGCTTGTGCGTATCGCGAAGCAAGAGAATCGTAAAGTTCAAGTGTAGTTCCTCTGAGCTTGGAAATGATGGCACCAAAAGTAGGAACAACTTCAGAACCGCTACCAATGCCAGGTGCAGTTTCTTGTGCACTACTCAGTCCAGCTTCAAACTCTTGCCAAGCTTGATTAGCAATCTCTTCACATCTAAAGCGGGCAACCAAAGTCTGCTGGGTAGGCAAGTCAAGATCTTTATTTTGTTCAATTTGTTCCCAAATCTGCTCAGAGTACATTGGCCAACCATCGAGAGGCACACCCTTGTGGTATTCACGTCTAAAAAGGTAGTTGGGCGACTCAGTTTGGGTAAAGTGTTGTGATAATGTTGCAGTTTCCTGGTTAAACTTTTCATTCATCAACACCTTGTGTGGCAATGCGTAAAAGTCAACATCAAAGAAATCGTCCAATTTAGACTGGGCGGCAGCAGCAGGCTTCGAGAGAGATTCCCAAATACGCATGAGATCTGTCAAAACAGTTTGTCTAAGGTTCTCAAGGGGAGTGGTGCCAATGTGATCTCTAATAACAAAAAGGATCTTAGATCTGTTGGTCTTGGAAGAGGTATGGAACAACGACAAGTTGACTTCGAAAACAGTTTTCAACAAACCCATATTGGCACCTTGGTACAAGCCAACTTGGTTTTCCCACATGTTGACAATCAAAACCTCAGAAGTGGCAAGTGCAAACAACGCAGACTTGCGTTCGAAATCCTGATCCTCACCACGTTCACGGCCATCAGTACCTTCGACATCCATAATCAACAGGTTTGGCTCGCTTGATGAGCTCTTGCTGGTAGTCTTGGACTGCGAAAAGATTCCTGGCGAATCTTTCTTGGCCATAGCCATCCAAATGCCCTTAGTAGTCTGCTGACGCTGGGTTTCGTTCATGACATCAAATCTTGTACCAAACAGAGCGTTCAAAAGGGTTGATTTACCAGTAGACTGGGATCCAAACACAGACACGATATGGTAGTTGAGGCCACAATTGTCAATGGATATTTTTCGAAAGTACTCCAACGCATGGGGGTTGTAGTGCTTGTTTTCGTCAATAAGTTGAAAGGTCACGTCGCTTTTAGAGTTGCTGCCATTGCTATCACCAGTAATGATCCCATGATCAGCAGCTGAAGAGACTTTTCCAGTGTTTGCTTGAAGACCAGCAGAAGAAGAGGAAGTAGAAACTGGTTTAGATCCATAGCTGGTATTTTGTGTGGCAGTAGCAGGGACTGGAGACTGGTGTGATGAAGAGCTGTGGCTGGTGTAAGGCGTTGGTTCCAAATGTTTTGGAATAACCTCTGACGGATTGCTCATGATGTATTTATATATATGTATCTATAATTTTTAATAAAAACAAAAAACAAAACAAAGGATTTAACGATTTCAAAAGTCAATTGATGTTCTGGCTTTTAAGAAAGAAAAAAAAGAGAAAAAATATCAGTTCAGTGGGGAAAAAAAATTAGATAGGGGTGTGTGGTGTGGGATGAAAAAAGCACTGCTGTAGGTTTTGTTGTAAAGTAAACAAGTTCAACAAGAAAATGTATATTTATTCCTGAGATGTATTGCAACATCACCAGTCCAAAGTGTAACTGCTACAGAAAATACGTGACATTACAGATTTGGAGACATGTGATGTGATCATGTGAAATAATTGTGACTTTAAAACATGTGATTAGATGCAGTTGGAGGTAAGGGTTAATATTTACAAAACTGACTAGTTTTGAACATTTCAACAAATACCAATTCTGATATCAATTTCAACCGTTTCCACTTGAAGATTTCCACATGTGTCGGCAAAAAAAAAAAAAAAAAAAAAAGAATTCTACAGGAAAATCTTTGCCTGTTTATAATTTACGTTTCATTTCCGCATTTCATGCTTTATTGTTTCGAAATACTATGCCGAAACTGCTATTAATATATTCATTTTGTTTTTTGTTTTTTTTCATCAGTCTTTGATACAAACAAGTTTGATTCGCCCGAGGCTCTAAACCAATCCCGGAAGTTCGTATGTCTTTTGAACTTCTTACGGTCGATACCCAGTTTTACTCAGAATTTTAAAATTGTCACAGTTGCGGTATTTCTTATCTTTGATGCAATTCTTACGATTTTTACAAGTTTATGACTTTTCTCCGCACCAAGTTTTTTTTTTTTCTGACCATCTGCATGTTAAAGTAGATATAGATCAATAAGCAAACTCGAAACCGTAGGATATATATATATATATAGACATGTAAACACTGGCATGTATATGTAAGATCAGCAACTAGAAATAGAATTGAAATGTAGATTTTTGAAAACATCTGAGACTCTTTGCATTTGTAATTAGATTCTAGAATACTAAATCATCAAACTGTAGTCAGCGTTCGAAATATTTTGACTATAGTGTATTAGTTTTCTTCATATCATCGTGTTTTTGAAAGGAAAATGAAAAGAAAAATTGGTAGTGCCTCGTATTCCTTTTTCTCATCATCATCATTATTATTATTATTTACTTTACTTTTGTTATATTGACTATTATTATTATAGATTTTCCCCAGATATGTTCCATAACATGCTACAATAACTTTGAATGCTCAAAAAAATAGGCCTTGAGCCTTTTTAGCTATTATCACGAAAATGGACATTTTGAAATGCAACAAGTCATCCTGAAACATTATTATATATTTATCATTGCCATTGTTGTTCAGAAGCAAGAAATAAAAGCAAAAAAGCAGACAGCATTTCCTGTATGAAGACTATGTTATTGAGTACCATGATCAAACAGAATCGTGTAACAGGAATAATATTCAAAGTGTACAATGATGTAAGAAAGACTTTTTTTAACATCTGACTCCTAATGTGTGCATCGATGGGTTTTTGCTTACTCAGTTGTATCCACATGTTTGTATTAACAAGATGTGTATTAGCATGTACG
This sequence comes from Magnusiomyces tetraspermus, assembly GCA_030578715.1. Classification (NCBI taxonomy): domain Eukaryota; kingdom Fungi; phylum Ascomycota; class Dipodascomycetes; order Dipodascales; family Dipodascaceae; genus Magnusiomyces; species Magnusiomyces tetraspermus. The sequence goes on from JAKTYL010000035.1 coordinate 158,505, forward strand.
CTGCAGTTCACACTGCTTATGCTTATGGCCATTATTGCGATTATTTTGACTTGTTAGAATATATAAATAAAAATGCAATTTTATATGTAATAAGCTAGTAATTTATGACAAACATTGTGTTATATGTCGATAAAGTACTGGTTGACATTAGTTTAATTTGAACCTTCCTCTTAGCAAAGAAATCTTTCAGATAAAGCATCCATCAACAATAAAAAACATTTAATAACTACTCAACTACTGAAATGCAAGCTTGTTATTTTCCCTACTCTTTTTTCTTTTTTCTTTTTTTTTTTTTTTTTTGCAACTGAGGTGCTTAATGTTGTAATGTAGAGGTTTAAAGTACAAAAATGAAGGGATGATTCATTTTATTTTATTTTAGTTGATTAGAGAAGTATAACCGAAACAAAATACGAAGGTTTATTGTTGAATAACAAAACTACAATAATTATTTTTCAAATGTGTGTGTGATAACAGGTATCGTTGGTTTGAGTACCTGTTTTGATTTCTGGATTTTTTCTTTTGGGTTTATTTTTTTTTAAAAAAAAGCAATAATAGTAGTATTATCCTACAAAAAAATGATCTATTGCATTTGAAAAATTTTACGATTATTGATTATTATCATGGTTTTGATTTTTTAATGGAGATGGGCTGCCTAAAATTGTTCAGGACAAATGCGACTAAACGTTGATTTTTTTAAAGTTTGTTCCATGTGGAAGGAAAGTATATATATTAATTTCAAATAGAAAAAAGAATAAAAAGTAGTAGTATGGGAAGGGCCCAAAAGAATCAATAGTATGTACGCAAACAACATTTGTAAACGTTAACCCAGGAAATCCACGAATCAACAGCCAGAGATTGTATTTTTGCAGTTTTATACTGTATTAACAACCCAAAAATCAAACCTGGTTGAAATTATATTTTTTAACAAAAACGAATGAAAACTTCAGTATTTGGAATAAAAACTAACAACATTATGAAAAAACAACAACGAAAGGGATTCCTCAGTAAAAAAAAAAAAAAAAGAAAGAAAGCAACATCATGGAGGTACTGTGTGTCGTAATTTTGTACATGGTGCAACAAGAAAACAAGGTAGAGCTGAGACTTGCTTGAATACCCGATATTCAACATAGTTACTTTTTACCAAAGCAGCTTATTGCAGCTTGAAATCTGTCCTAATAGAAAAAGCACTCGGGATCAAGGATATGAATGGCCAAATGAATAAATGCAAGGACCATTATAGTGTACACAAACAGAATCACTTCCGTTTATTCGAGGATTTCTGAAAGTAGTTCAATTTTCATTGAAATCGATACGAAAGAATTCCAACACACTAAAGCAGCTGCATGGCTACAACAGGAATCGAAGAACCAAGCAGAATACGGATAAAATGGACCCCAAACAAGGGATACGTTATAGCCCACAAATGTACCAAGGCCTTCGAGATGGGCAATCAACTCAACAGTAGAAATAAAAATAAAAACTCTTCGTACTCTCTTTTGCCTTTCTTTTAGTTTTTTTTTTTGCTTTTTTGTAACTTTGCATTTAGAGGGGCCATCATCTAGTGTAATTAATCGTATGTAGCTTTTGTAGCAATCTGGATTGAAACAAAAGCATCACTCACACAAGCAATATCAAGAACTTTGTAGAGAAAACAAAGCTATGGAGCCCATTTAAGAAACTACAACAAAAAGTTGTTGCGTATGGATATTCAAATGGCGTTGCTTTGCACAGAGGATAATCCAATGGATGTGCACATTCACGAGGCAAAAATCTAGGCTTTTCGGAGCGTGACGTAAGAATCCGAAAAGTTCCTGTAGATCTAGTCCCAACAGTGGAAGCAACAAGTGAGAGGCTACTTGAGTTAAAAAGCTGGGTTTCTGGGTGATGTAGTGGAAAATGAAATTGTAAAACCTTTCATTTTAAAAAAGTCTCGAACTGTTACGGGAACCCGAGTAGCAGTAG